>CAHIKZ030002334.1:2082500-2197500 GCA_903632075.3 Acanthosepion pharaonis | reverse complement strand
TATTCATTCTTTTGAAATCGTAGCCAACATGTACAGACTCAGTGGAAACATTACGATCATGATCAAGTGACCCGTAACCGATTAGGGCCGTAGAAGCATCACATCTACCACAGCCGTAGTAACAGTGGTATTTCCTGGGCAAGACATCCTGACGGAGCCCAAACCTCTTCAGAAGTTTTTAAATTTAGAGTATACCTTTTCTTAGACTAGTCGACAACAAAGGCTATAAAAGCTAGTATGTTCTGCTGTTTACCCATGTCTACATTGGTATTGTCATCACATCTTGCGGCCACAGCTGAGATTGAACTCACTACCTTATCTTTGATTGGTGTAGTTCATAATCTTGTCAAATAGCTGAATACTTGATGCTTCGCTAGGGCTATCAAGGGTGTTTTTATCGTGACACCATCACTAAATGGGTTGCCAACCAAGGCTCAGAGAGATTCCATTCACCCTCCGCAGGTTTTGAATTCAGAGTTTTCCTTCTCCTAGACCAGTTTCCATCCAAGGCTATAGAACCCAGTCTGTCCTACTATTTACCCATGGAGGGAGAAGAAGAGGATTCACACCTTTCCCAAGGGTATTAGCACGTAAGTGAATGTAATGGATTCGACTGGAATTCGAACGGCTCTCCGATTCCTCAATCAAAGCCGCTATCCATTACTCCACCGTGCCTCCTTGGTATTTTAAGGTTATAGTTGTAACGACTACTAAGCATATATGAGTAGATCTCTCATACGAAAAGAAATTGGTTATTCACCTCCGAAATTCTTCAATTAATATCGGCGTAAGGATGGGGATTTCTCTGAACTTGAAAAGTTTTTGGAGATAATAATGATTCACTGATACAAATCCTACTAATAAATCCATAGTTGGGAGGTAAAAGAGATGGATTCATACCCATACCAAGTGTATTAGCACGTAAATGAATGTAACAAACCCGACCGGAATTCGAACTCGGCACTTCGATTCCTCAATCCGAGGCGCTATCTGTTACTCCAACGTGGAGCAATAACTAACCACTGTTAAATAAGAAGGCTAGCTCGATATCCCTAGACAGCTGAATGAAAACAATCCCCCCCCCAGTTAATTAAATAAGGTGTTCAATTTGAAATTTCATGAAGGTTATCTGGATCGACATACACTTGAAGAAGATCGTTGGGCACAACAGGCGAAACTTTGTGATAAAAACAACAAAGATGAAGACACTAGATCGACTGTAAATAATGATAACTCCCCATCAGTCAGTTAATTGTTATACATGACTAGCAGCATGGCCCGGCGTTGCCCGTGCTTGATTCAAAAATCGTACGACTCATACAGCAATAGCTATCACTTGACTTAAAATATTTTTGCCCTTCCTTGCCTTTGCCGTGCTGGTGTTGCTACATGCCTTACTTCTTGACTATCTCACACTGCGAATTTTTTCTAAGCTCTATACTAAACATTAAATCTGTTACGAAAAAAGAACTAAACAAAATGAACACAAAACGATCAGCTTTAAAAAGGACTCGTAACTGGAAAAACCAAATGAAAAAAGAATGTTAACAACAAATACTTTTTCACACTCAACCCAGTTCTGTAGAATCAGAATCAACGTTGAATTTAAGCAAGCGAATGAGCCAATTGGAGTAAAGTGCCATGCAGATTTTAATTTTTCTCACTTGTGACGAATGCAGCTATCGATTTTTTTGCATGCTAGTTAACATTCGTGTCAGTCAGCTGTTGGCTCTCACGCTGGCCAGTAGAATCTTCCTGCCTATTCGTGGCAGCCAGCTATAGGCTCTCATTCTGGCCAGTAGAAAATGGCCGCAAACTACATGAAAAATCGAATATTTCCACTATCGATGGGAGTTGGGAAATGCAAAGTCGGTCTTGGCCATCCCGCTAACTTGGAGCATGTGCATGTAAATCTTGGTGCAAATCCGTCGAAAATTGCGGCCGTGCATTCGTTACACACACACACACACACACACACACACACACACACACATCCTGCCTTTTATAGATAGAGATATACGCCTTGGGGATCAGGTCACTAGCGATTCATGACTGACTAGGCAGAGAATTTTCCCGCTGTAGGTAGCCATTTCTTTCTGTGGTAGTCTGGTTTCCAATCAAGGCAATAGCATCCAGTTTGTCCTGCTATTCAACCTAGAGCTGCGTAGGGAAGAGATGGATTCATAACTTTCCAAAAGGTATTTCCGCGTAAGCGAATGTAACGGACCCGACAGGTATTCGAACTCGGCTCTCCAATTTCTCATTCGTCAGACCACAAAGAAAAGGCATCTAATGCATTTAACATTTTTAAAAATACCAGTTTCTTTGCTATTTTTCATGTTCTTAACCTTCCGCCTATTATTCTGCTCTGATCATCTCTTATAATTAATCGATACCTTTTAAATGCTAATTAGCAGTTTATGTAACTCGTGATGACACCGGTAGGATTGCTGAGATAACTACCTCAAAACTAATACTAAAATTACGCAAAGCATAGATAGAAAAGCATTGTAAGCGATTTTACTATGAAAATACATTACAAATAGTCAGGTATAGTATTTATTACACATTAAATATATTAAATTTTTCATTCTCTCTAATGATTATATACATAGTGAAAGAACAAATATTAAAGCAATTTTATGCAAATTCACTGAAAACGATTTTACTATAAAATGAATTAAGAATTATTTTACTATAAAAATGTATTACAAATGACTTCGCAATAAAAATTCACTACAAATGATTTCGCTTTAAAATGTTTACAAATGATTTCACAATAAATTAGTGCAAATGATTTTACTATAAAAATGTACTACAAATGATTTCACAATAAAATGCATTACAAATGAGCTTACTATAAAAAATGCATTACATATGATTTCCTAATAAAATCATTGCAAATGATTTTACTATAAAAATGAACTCCAAATATTTTTAAAACAAAATGCATTACAACTGATTTCATTATAAAAATGCATTACAAATAATTTCACTAAAATAATGCATTACAAATGATTTTATTATAAAAATGAAACGCATTACAAATGATTTCAGTTTAAAAATGCATTACAAATAATTTCACTAAAATAATGCATTACAAGTGATTTTACTATAAAAATGAAATGCATTACAAATGATTTCAGTATAAAAATGCATTAAAAATAATTTCACTAAAATAATGCATTACAAATGATTTTCCTATAAAAATGCATTACAAATGATTTTGCTACAAACTATATTACAAATAAAACAGATAAAAATTAAAATCAAATATAAATTGCATTACACTTGATTTCCCAATAAAAACATTGCAAATGATTTTACTATAAAATGCATTGCAGATGAATGAACGAGAAAATTTGACTACAGATAGGATTAATTAAACATCTACTTCTAAACTATTGATTACATATATAGTGACATCAAATACTTAAAATAGATGGCATGCAGAGAAAGAAAACTACAAGACGCCTTAGACAAGGTTGTAAAAGAAAACAGGAGGAAAGGACTCATCATCAATTGTAAGAAGAGAGAAAGTATGGTGGTCAGCAATATCCCAAAGATGCGAACGCCGAATCAAAGACAGACAAGTACCGAAGTTTAAATATTTGGAAGTATTTTAACAGAGAACAGGACCTGAGACAGAGAAAACCAAAGTTACATTGGAATAACAAAAGATGCTATCCAAAAACTAATTTCGATAGTGTTATACTGGAACATACCTATTCTATTATTAATAGACTCTCCCACCTATAATAAGTAGGAATAGTAAAAGTCGCCAGTAGCGCAGTGAGTTGGTCAGTCAGTCGATGTCGGACTTTAAAGTATCAGCCACCACAACTAGATTGTTGCGTCATTAACTATTATTTCAAGTTCCTACGTTTTGTACGTCGAACCTTTTTAGGACCGACTTAGTAAAATACAAGCCTCCACTGTGAAACTACTCTACAACAGATAGAAACACAGAATAGAGGGCTCAACTGCTATGCAATATCAAACCTCATATATGGCAGGGAATACTGGACAATTTCCTCAAAGGTCAAGCGGAGGCTTTAGGCAACGGAGATATGATTCTATAGAAGGTTACTAAGAATACCATGAACAGAGCATGCAAGCAACGAGTAAGTTTGAAGGAAAATAGAAAGAAAAAGGACAATATATTCATCTTTGGTATCACGGGGCAAGCGTTGAATTTGGTGACATAGTAATTGTGAGTTCAATCCCTGGGCCGAACAGTGTGTACTTAGACTCAGCGGAAACACGGCCAGCAGTACTAAAAATAAGAACTAAAGGTATCCTCTGGGCAGTGGAACAAGTACAGTCTACCCCCGTAGATTTAATAAAGAGTTCAGTTCGGAATTCTTTGTATGTTACCCGGATCGATATACACCTGATAAAGGGGAGAGCGGCTGAAACGTTAGGATAACAACAACAAAGACGAGGACAATAGTCTGAATGTAAACAGTGTAAATAATGATAACTCCTCATCTCAGAAATTCAAAAAGAAAAAGTACAACTTTACATGAAATCAAACAGTTGAAATTTCTGGTACGCATAATGAGAAAGGAAGGATTGGAAAATATGACACTCACAGGATGATGAAGGCATGATGGACGGGGCTAAACTGCGAGTAGTCTGCCTAATGAGCTTGTATAAATGGATGACAGAAGTGGGAGTGGTAGGGAGAGCAAAAATGCAAATATTGCTAAGGAGAGGAAAGTGTGGATGGTCGCAATCGCTCACGTTTCGAACAGACACGATATAAAGGAGGAGGAAGAGGAGGAGAAGAAAAAGGAGTGTGAAGAGAAGAAGAAGAAGAAAAAAGAGGAGAAGAAGAAGAAGAAAAAGGAGGAGGAGGAGGAGGAGAAGAAGAAGAAAAAGGAGGAGGAGATGAAGAAGAAAAAGGAGTACTTGGAGGAGAAGAAGAAAAAATGTAGGAGGAGAAAGAAAATGAGGGGACGAGGAGAAAAAGAAAAACGAGGAAAAGGAGAAGAAAAAGTAGGAGGGGAGAAGAAGAAGAAAAAGGTGAAGAAGAAGAAGAAGAAAAAGGAGGAGGAGATGAAGAAGAAAAAGGAGTACTAGGAGGAGGAGAAGAAAAAATGGAGGAGGAGAAAGAAAATGAGGGGAGGAGGAGAAAAAGAAAAACGAGGAAGAGGAGAAGAAGAAAAAGGAAGAGGAGAAGAAGAAAAAGGAAGAGGAGGAGAAGAAGAAGAAGAAAAAGGAGGAGAAGAAGAAGAAGAAAAAGGACTAGGAGGAGAGGAAGAAAAAATGGAGGAGGAGAAAGAAAATGAGGGAAGGAGGGGAAAAAGAAAAACGAGGAAGAGGAGGACAAGAAGAAAAAGGAGAAGAAGAAGAAGAAAAATGAGGAGGAGGAGAAAAAAGAAGAAAAAAGGGAGGAGGAGAAGAAGAAAATGGAGGAGGAGGTTAAGAAGAAAATAGGAGGAGGAGGAGGAGGAGGAGGAGGAGAAAAAAAGAAGGGGAGACGACAAATGAAAATGAACATTTTCAACTGATTTTGCAAATATATTGCAAATGCGTCCAAAAATTGATACTTTTTTGTATGCGTCTGTTACCGCAAACTCATGTATTCAACGTTCTTTAGGTACGTTTTTGCTGAATGTCGATCAGTTTGAATGCATTTCGTTTCTATTGTTATTTTGCTTGAACTGTTTTGAAACGCCTTGCCGAGAAGTTTGTCAGTCGAAGTGCGATGGGCCGGTCATAAACGGCTAACATATTATTATTGCATTCGCACAGACACGTAGCCTGTCAAATCTTACGGGTCTTCATTTTACCAGCTTCGAAAGTGCGTGATAAAAATAACTTCTCTCGGAAAATCTACAAACGTATAATATAACTCACCAAACTTCTTTGTTTGTCCGTCTATTATCTCAAGGACGAATAGAGTTATAGTCGCCTAATTTTTTTGTACTTAATAAAACGACTCCTATAGCATATTTGTAAAATATTATATACAGGGCAGCCTCGGTTCTCGAACATCTCTCATGTCGAACACATCGGTTTTCGAACAGAAAATTCGAGATGAAAAGGCCTCGGTTTTCGAACAGAAAATTCGAGATGAAAAGGCCTCGGTTATCGAACAAAATTTCGGTTCTCGAACAACATTGCCAAACCGAGTTAATCCGAACGGAATCATTTCTGAGTTGACCGCCGTGTTGTATACATTTGTGTGTTGTGCTTTTTTCCCCCCAATTTTATTGTACTGTGACTTTTTTTTCTCTACATTAATATTGGTCAAATAGTTTCGGTTTACAAACATTTCGGGTTAAGAACGGCCTTCAGGAACGAATTAAATTTGTGAACCGAGGTTCCACTGTATTGAAATTTCGAAGAACAAAGGTTTTTTTTTTAGTGAGGGTTCGATTAGATATAAATAATCATACGTTATGTACGTGAAGTTAACTAACTAGATCAGAATGGTGAAGGTCGTGCTGCTGCTTTGGACGTCTCAAATGCGTTCGACAGGTTTTGGCATGGTTTAGGCAAGCTTTACGTACATTTGTCCTGTTAAGCAGCGTAATTTTAATTTATGTCATTTGAACAATGAAAATCAATCAACTCGAAAAAAAAAAGAAAGAATTTCTTTTCCTCGATGTGTCATTCTCTGATGAAGCTTTAATAAAAGTGAAACATGTTAGATCGATAAACGTTTCCTTTTTGTTCTTTATTCTGTCGTATTCCGATCCACATTTGATCTGTATATATAACGTTTAAAGTAAGTATATATATACATACAAAACAACAATATTGGTGTGACCAACAGACAACTTAACAAAAGACCTGATACCTTAGGAACAAGGAAAAAATAAGACCAAAAGGCAACCATCTATTTATGAAGTAAATTAAAGTGCTCAACGCCTAGCTTATCCAGACAGAGGAAAAAAAATCGATATATAATGGGCGTGTATGTGTATGTAGCTAAGTCAATAAGTTTGTGATCTAATGCTGAAAGAAGCATTTATTTTTCGCAAAATTAATTTTCAACGCAATCTCTTACATTGTTAATGCACTTAATTCAAAAATCGAACATGATGGAGTAAAAATTTATTTTCAGGTCAAAATCAAAATTCCGCTAATTAATGTTTCAGTGTACACACATTCATTCAATGTTCTGTCTGTCTGTCTGTCTGTCTGTCTGTCTGTCTCTCTCTCTCTCTCTCTCTATATATATATATATATATATATATATATATAAGCATGTTTGGTTAAATAAATTAGACGGATTATTTATATTTATTTTATTTTAATCCTTTGAAGTCAACGGATTAATTTCTTGGTAGCTGAAGAAAATTGATCAAGAAAAATTCCAAAATTTTCTTTCAAATAATTTCTATTTTCCTAAGTATGATCTCTTCAGAGATCATTTTCAGAGGTAGTCTGTGGATATATGTGCGCGAACACCACAAAAGTCAAAATATTTACCCCTTATGCAAGTGAGATAAATAATGTGATTTTTGGGAGTATATTTTTACGGGTTTAAAACATTTTTAAATTGCAGTTTTTAACAATTGTAATTTGAAATTTTTAAAGATTTTGCTGCTAAAAACATTTAAGAACTTTGTTTTTATACTGGTAGTTGACTTTATTTATTTTTGGACGCAATTCTTTTATATAACGAGCTAGAATTTTTAGATTTTGCGTATTATTATCTTCGTGGAGTATTTTCGACTAATATCTGACTAAACTGCATGTGGCCATAAATGATCATTTAAATGCTCTGATATTTTAATATGATTGTTTAAGTGAAACGTAAACCTTCTGGTCATGTTCGTTGTAGTAATATATATATATATATATATATGATTGTAAAGATTTCCGAATCGTAGCTTAGATGTGAGACAAAGCCGAAAGCATGGGGCATCCAGTGAGGATCGAACTCACTTTTCAGTACTAACTGACCTCGCAAGACAAGCTTGCTAACATTACACTACGACGCCGAGGTGCCCATGTATGGGTATGGGAAAATATATTATATTATGTCAAAATTGTAGTCAGTTTCGTTACGGTGGCTATATATATACACACACACACACACACACACACACACACACACACACACACACACACACATATATATATATGTAAGCAAATATATGGATATAGATCCGACAGTATCAAGAAAAATATATACGGAAAAAACAAACAAAAATCCTTATATACAATTATGCTGTTTTAATGTTAATATGTCAACGTCGGACGTTTCGGTCTAATAAACCATCTTCAGGACATATTCATAAATTATAAATTGTCATGTTGTATTGATAATGTTAGCTGTGTGTTTATATTCATTTACGTTTTATAGTCTCTAAGCTGTTTTGGGCACATTTAAATGCTTGCTTTATTACAGTTAAAATTTGTCAGCTGCGACTGCATATATATATATATATATATATATATATATATATATATATATATGTATAGCGGAATCTGAATTACATAAAAAAAATGAAAATCCAGTACTCCATTCAGATGGCCATTTAACACAGGAATATTCTCACTGGGGCTTGTCAATGCAAAATAGTTTCATTTTTATGTAATTCATTGATATGCTCTATAATAAATACATTGAGCTCTCTTTTGTGGATCAGTTTTAATATTTTATACTATTAGGATCTACTTTGATTACTTACCCACGGACTTTTTACCTGTAATATATATATATATATATATATATATATATATATATATATATATATATATGATAAAAAAGTTTTAAACACTAGTAATTCATGGTTATAATTTATTACATTGGAATCGTAATCACGATCCAATTCATCAAACCTACAAAAAAAAAAAAAAAAAAAAATCGGAAAATATAACTCTGGGTATAAAAAAATAAAATTTTAGTGAGAGTGTATGTGTGGGAGTGGGAAACAAGTGTGAGAGGGAAATGTATGAAAGCTCTAGAGAGAGGGTGTAACAGAAGAAAGAAGAACAGGAAGGCCTAAAGGTGAAGGTGGGGATTAAAATTTAACAGAGAGAAGTTTTAAAGAGAGGAGTTAAATAACGGTTTAAATGAGTGAGATACAGATAAATATGAATTATTTTTCGATGCATAATTCGCTACAGAATCGCTGACCTAAATTAAAAAGAAAAGCAGATACTGGAAATGTGTGTATACATTTGTGGTGACACTACGCACAATAAAAAACGATATGATCTAAACTTAAAATCCAGAAGTTGAGAGAGAGAGAAAGAGAGAGAGAGAGAGAGAGAGAGAGAGAGAGAGAGAGAGAGAGAGGCAAAAAAGGGGGAGGGGCAAACTAAAAACGAACGATGTGTAATCAAGAAAATTTGACAAAGCATGTAATATCAAGTTACAAATTTAACATAAACATATAAAAATTAACGAATATTTAATCTAGTACGGACCTACTATTTATATGCCCCGAAACACAAACGTAGGTACACACATACACAACAACATATCTATACTTACTCGCACATACATACATACATGCATACATATACGTGCACACACACACACACGCACACACACGCACACACACATATATATATATATATCAATACACATACACTCATGCATACATATACACATACACAGATATACATAGACATACACATATGTGCACATAAACATATATACATAAAACCTTACAAACATCCATACATATACATACACACACTCATCTAAACAAATATACAACGTATCTATCTATCTATCTATCTATCTACACATATACACATACATACATATATATATACATATATATAAACACACACACACACACACACACACACACACACACACACACACACACACACACACACACACACACACATATATATATATATATAAATTAAAAGGTAAAAGGTAAAAAAACACACATTCATCCATGCATACATTTAACATACAAAAATAAATGGGTAGAATTAAACTAATTTGTACTTAAAAAACTACTGAGGAAGAAAAACGTTAACAACATTAAAAAAAACCCACGGAGTGATTAACGCGTATCTATTTCTTAAGTCTACATATATACCTAGGTAAATAAAAATATCAGAAAACTATCAGATTTTGTATATCAGTTATTTAGGAAAACTATTTACCTACATATCCACATACACATATGCCAACACATGAATAAAGTTTGCTAACACAAATTAAATCTGTTCATATATAGTGGACTCTCCTATCATGAACGATAAATGGGGATCGTCATTAGATAATGCCTTTTGTTTTACACTTATGCATGCTAGTAAGGATTATTGTGGAGAAAATCAGGTAAGGGAAAGACATTCCATTTTTGCTTTCTTAAGTGTGATAGTAGCCTAGCCTCATTATATATATATATATATATATATATATATATATATATATATATATATATTATAAATTAATTGATTTAAAATATGGTTATTTTCGCTACACAGTTCCAACCATGTTTCAAAAATAGAAGCTAAAAACCCCTAATTTAATTTTGCAATTAAATTAAAAGCATTAGTTCCATTTCATCTTCAAGCGAATAATGCTCTGTAAATTTACATTGAGCACTATTTTGTAAAAATAAAAATATCTATAAGAACACCGGATTTTATATCTTACTGTTCTTTCTTTTTATTTATATACATATATATATATATATATATATATAAGTGAACATTGAAGATAACATTCACAGTCGACAGGCTGTTTCATGCTAGACGCAATCGTCAGGCGGCCTTACGATTGCGTCTAGCATGAAACAGCCTGTCGCTTCTAAGTGTTGACTTCAATGTTCACTTTTATATTTATATTTACATACGCTCTATCTCTGATATTGAGCACTTTATCCCATAAATATAGCACATCTTGGGACTATAGTTCTTCATATATAATGACTATGACTTAAGAAAGTCGAAGGTTTGGAACATATTTCTTCCTAAATAAACTTTGGACAATTTCTAATGGAATATTCCTCCATATCTGATTTATTCGTAATTTGGAAAAGTCGATGAATAAAATTAATCGACACAAAACGTCTGTTGTTTTTAATAACATTTGCCTTAAAGAACATTCACTGTCTAACTAGACACGCGCGTGCGCGCACACACACACTCTCTCTCTGTCTGTCTCTTTCTCTCTCTCTCTCTCTATATATATATATATATATATATGTGTGTGTGTGTGTGCGTGTGTGTGTGTGTGTGTGTGTGTACCGGTATTAACTTATCTGCATCACACATATATGCCCACACGCATATTTATGCTCTTCCTATCTTAGGGAGATTGAAACTTTGCGTCTATCTTAGAAAAATATTTATATAAGTGTGTGAATCCAGAATGTTTCGCGATTAGCATCACCCAGATATTAACATATTAAAACATTTATCTTCAGTGGTAACCACTTCCGGCTCCCATTCTAGATTTCCTTCTGTTTTAATCAATTAAGATAAGAACCAATATGTAGTAAATAAATTATTTTTCCACCTTTCTCACGCCGCCATTTCTTTCCCATCTGTCTGATAGCATTTACTGATTTTCACTGTATTCTTTAACAGTGTTTGTAAAAAAAAGAAGAAAAAAAAAAGAAGAAAAGAAAGTGTAAACTTAAATCAATTACCCTACATTGAAATACGAATCTTCTCTTCCCTTGTTAAATTACGCTGACTTCTTTTCCAAAAGAGAAGTCGAGATAAATGAATGAAGAAGCTTCAACTATATATATATATATATATATATATATATATATATATATATATATATATATAGTAAAATTCCCAGATCAAAAACAAAAACATTTCGATTTCATTTTTGCCTTGAAAAAAAATAAAAAGATGAAACGCGTCGGCAAAATCTAAGATTTTTTCCAATTGTCATTTTATACTATATATATATATATATATATATATATATATATATATATATATATAGTTGAAGTCTTTTCATTCATTTATATATAAAACATTCACAGATTGAAGGCAAACTTTATGTAAAATAAACTGATCAATCTCCATCACATTTTCTTTTATTTTCTGACGTCATAAACAGCGAAAAAGGACTGGCAATAGGACAGATGACATAGTTAAATCTGTCACTCTACAAAAAAAAAACAAAAAAAAAAACAACAAAAAAACAACAACAACAAAAAAACAACAACAACAAAAAAAGAAATTAAATCTAAGCTTTGCTTTCACTGAAAAATAAATAGCGTGGTGTTTCTATGTTATTTTATAGATGAACAGTTTGAGAAAACGCCTTTCTCAAAGTTCTTAACGCTGAGTGAAACTTGTATCCAATGGCAAGTTCTTTGCCTTGTATGTACTGAAAATGAGCGATCATGGCTCTTCAAACTTCCTATTCTTTGTAGTTCTTGGTAATGTTTGTCTTTTTACTGTGTATCCCGCTCAACTACATCCGGCAGCAAGGCCTCTGATCGGGAGATTGGAGGTTTTAAGGAGCGTGAAACCACCTCATTTCCTAGTGATCCTAAGTTCTCTTTGAACCGGAATGGTAGGACCTGTTAAAGTCCCATCTATGTGCAAATAATGAACCCACAAACAAAACAAAATACCATGAAAGTCTAAAAATACACTTTTATAATAAAAATAGCCGCAATACATTTTTAGATGTTACTATAATATGATGTCTGCTGTTCATTTTCTACTATGGTATATTTACCAACTGTTGGAAGTATGAAATAAGTTAGGATTAGGGTTACGGTTAGGGGTTAGGTTTACGCTTTGGAGTTAGGGTTAGGGTTAAACGCAGTGAACAATGTACTGGTTATGTATTAAAATCATTAACCATTTTTTATACAAAAATTTAGAAAAAAATCATCAAATAGTAATTTTAAAGTTTGTAAACTGACTTGATATCATTTAAAAAAAACAGTAAACAGGTCATCATTTTTCCTGGGCATTTTCCAGCAATAATGAATGCATTTTCATTTAGGGTAGGTCGAAAATGCCTCGGTAGGTATACTATAGTAGCCCCCATTTTAATATAAAAAAATTACCAACAATACCTATTTATAGTAAAATTACTAACAATACATCAATCAATATAAAAGAACATTTTCATGATATTAATCCATATCATATCCTACAATATCTTAAAGAAATCAAATTGTATTCTAAAATATAACTTCAACAAAACTACAATACAAAACACACATATCAACGCCTTTAGTAATTATGTTCAAACAAACATGTATATGCACAAAAGATGAGTATCATCTACCATGTATTCAATTGTGAAAGTAGAATGACATTTATCATAGTTTTATTGCTATTAAGCTCCCAAGAAAATCAAATTTCGACATTAAATGACCCATAAAGAACTATGTCTGTTAACAAACAAATCAGTCATTCAAATCTATTCTGCTCCCTGTTCTGCCTGTTAGACATTTTCATGACGGTCGTCCTCGAGTATAGAATCCAGAGGTTGGCAGTGAATATTTCGGAGACAGTAGGAAAGCGTAGCGCAGGTTCGCAGTGAATATCCCAGCAAAATAGTAGAGCGTAGTTCTTCCGTCTGTCATGTTCGCCTGACATGTTGGCTCTGGTCATTCCGGTAGGGTAAACAAGGATGGCCGCCTTTGTACACGACGGATACAGTGTTCTGCGGCTTCTGATTGGTTAAATCTTCTATTGGTAAACTATAAAGGGAATTAAGTCATTTTGACTAGTTATATATATACACAAAAAACTGTAACACTGCCAACCATATGCCTAAGTTCGTTAGACATGATTTTTTCTCTGTCCATCTTGCCCCCAATATATCCTCTGAGTGCAACATTCTCCAAACCCACTTTCCTCAAAATGGTCCCAAATGTTTCAACCCTATTTTTTTAATTCTAAATTTAATTGTCCTTTTTTCTGTTTTCCTTAGAACTTCCTCGTTAATTAGATGTTCCATCTATGGTATTCTCAGAATCTCTCTCAAGAAGCACTTCTCGCTTACCTCGAGTCTCCTCTTCATCTATGAGGAAATTGTCCAGCACCACTATCCCTTAATACGATTACGGATTATTTAGAAGTCCTTGTAAGTAAATAGAAAACAAGGGGGAATTTCTACAATTACGATCAAAAACGTATATTCCTTGATCAATTTTCACATGACAAAATATATTTCTATATAATCTTCTTATCCGAAAATCACAAAACCGAAGTATTTTAAAAATCTTCGATTTTAGGAAGATCTTTTAAAAAATTAAAAAAAAATCCATTACTTCTTTAGAAATTGCTTTGTTTACGTATCGGATACGAAACTGAGCAGGTATGAATGTTTCGAGAGACTGGGAAAGATTGGAATTTTTAAGGTACTATTCAACTTTTCTTGATCGACGTCGCACTAGCCGAGTTGGTCTAAAGCACGTCGGATCTAACGACGGTTTATCATACGAAGGGGGATACAGGTTCGAATCTAGCCTCGGAGCGCCTATTTCTTTTTAATAAAATTCCTCGAATATTTAGAATGGTAGACAAAAATTAATATAGTGTTTAAAATAATCGGAGGGCCTACTCCTGTCGGATTAATAAATAAAAACTACATTACCTTATTAAAAAATGCGTTGTTTACATTTTGGATTCGAAACTGAGAACTTTGAAGAAGAAGGAATGTGCTTAAAGGTAGTATTCGCCTTTGTGTGACCGAGTGGGTTAAAAGCACGTCGGATCTAACGACGGATTCCCCTGCAAAGGGAGCGCAGGTTCGAATCCTGCTGGAATGCACACCTTTTTCTTTAATAAGATGTCTCGAATATTCAGGCCGGTAGACGAAAATAAATATACTGTTTAAAATAAACTGAACGTCTACTTAAATATGGGTATCCACTAAAAATTACGTTTTAAAGCGATAAAAATCTGTCGGATTAATAAATAAAAAAGCCCATTACTTTAGAACATTTTTTAACATTTAGGACACGAAACTGAGCCGATGTGAACTTTTGGAAATCTAGAACGAGAAGCATTGTGCTTAAAGGCACAGTATAAACATTGAGTTATTGGTCGTGGCTTGATCGGCGACGCCCTTCGTGGACGGGTCGATTAAAAGGACGTCGGATATAACAAAATCTATTTTCAAATATTACTGAGAATTCTTGTCACCGGATCGTTGAAAGCGTGGTATTCATGTTGTACAAGTACACCTCACTATAATGTTAGATACAGGTACTTTCTAATATGTAGGAAAGTTTTCATACTTGAAATTGAGTAGAGAGCTATTATAGGTTGAGTCAGAGGTACTTTCCGGTTTTGAAAACTAATTGTAATGACGAATTTATCCTCCTCACTACTAAGCGTACGTGACAGACTACACTAAGATATCTTAATTTTTTGTATAGCAGTGGCAGCGTACACGGTGGATTAAAGAAAATTTTAGACTCAATCACAGTTCAAGACCGCATGCAGAAAGAATAACAAAAGAAAGCATTAGGGAACTCGGTTGGTCTGTTCTACTTAGTCCAACATATTCCCCTGAATTTGGTTAACCGATTAACTTTTTCGATAGCTGCAAAACGCTTTAAGTGGAAAAAAAATCATGTAATGAAGACCAAATTCAAGAATTCGTTGGAAACTTTTTCATATAAAAACCTGTAGAATTTTACCCAAAAGGTATCGAAGAGCTGCCTTAGGAGTGGCAACAAATCATTACAAATAATGGTGAATATATAATTTGATGTTAAGTTGAGACACCGTATAGCCCCTAACAAATTTAGTTCTCGTGACTACTTGTGGCTTTGTAGTAGTGTTCTATTCCTCCTCTCTTTACCCAATTTGAGGTGTTAAAACCTACTGATAATGCATAATGTTTTGCTCGTAAATTCTTTTTCAATTCTCGTCTTTGCTCATCTGGAATATCATTGCCTGACTTTCTAATTAGAACTGAGTCTATCTTGTGTAACATGCATATAACTTAAACCATGATTTCTGTTATCATCTCTAAACTGGGTCCACACAAAGTACTTGAACCTTATGGTATTAAGAAATGAACTTCTGAACTGGCGCCTGTTCTCTCTAAATTCTATAATTAATGTCATGGGTCCTTACCTATAACTACAGAATGAACTTTTCCTAACACTATGTATACTACGCCTCTCAAGAGAGAGGGACGAATCGAGTCGAGTCGAGCCGAATAGTAGTTCACTCCAAACCAGACTGACAGTCATACTAACACCTTCCACATCTTGTATTATCATTTCGTGTAATATAACTTCGTTATTTCTACTCTCGTGTTGTTCTTCCTTGGTCCTAACCTGGACCATAACAATTATAAATACCTTGTTTTCTGGGGTTTTTTTTAAATCCTTTTAACTATCGGTCTATTAAGCATCAATCTCATTTTGGAAAAGTACTAGAGGCTCTAATCAACTCTGAATTGATTAAGCATTTCACCTCGCATGGTCTTCTTTCAGATAAGCAATGTGGCTTTCACTTCTTTAGGTTAACTGTTGATATATTAACGATTATTATTGAAATTTTATTAGTGCCAACAGTTATTGCTGAAAGAAAGCGTCTATTAAGCTTTAGATAAGAATGATAATCCTCGGTGGTTGCTCTGGATATCTTGAAAGCTTTTGACAGAGTTATTTTGATATGAAGTGGAAATATTATATTAAATCAATTGTTAGGTCTGCTGCAAGGAAAGTTGTTTCATTGCCTCGTGCTGAACAATTTTTATCTGTGTCTTTCCTATAAATATTTGCATGGTAATTGTTCTAATTAGCTTTCTCCTTTAGTATTTAGGCCCTATGAATGTAAGTGCAGTAATAGATTGGCGGTAAGTTCTTATCATTTCATAGTTGAAATAGTTAGATGTAAACGTAAGCTCTATGCTAGCAGTTTCTTTTCTCGCACTTCCCGCTTGTGGAACTCTATTCTTGCTTTCCAGGTAAATTTGATCTTCAAAAAATTAAATACAATGACAGTCTTTTGTTTTCTTAATTCCTGTTTATTTATTGTTCTCTCTTCTTAATATTGTTTTTTTTTTTCTCTCGCGCTTATTAACCCATTGTATCTTAGTCGATTTATTGCCTGGCTTGGGGTGAAATGATTTAAAAAATTGAATAAATATAATTTTACTTTATTTTCTGGAAGAATAAAACTGGTAAGTACAAACGGAAAATATGCACGACCCAACTTTATGTCTATTTATCTTGGGCACCTCGAGGCGATGTAATGGTAAGCAATCTTGTCTCGCTAAAACAATTACGACTGAGTTGTGAGTTCAATCCTCACTGGATGACCCATACTTTCGGCCTTGTTCCACATCTTGGAAAATCACTATCTATCTATCTATATATATATATATATTCAATAAATCAGAAAAGTTCAAGTGAATTGTCTTATAAACCGACTCAATTTTGAATGCTAATTTTCACAGTCGGCAGTCTTTCTCCTTATTAGAGTTTTGACACACGATTCCTGCTTACCTTTGATCTGTTTACTTTTTCTATACTTTAATTTATTCTTCATACGAAGTGAGTTTTAGTACATATTAAGAATTGCATCTTCTACTTCTCTTTATTTTCTTCCCCCCTCTCTCTCTTTTTGTCTTTCTATCCTTCTCCCTTGTCTTTCCCTCCTTCTGTCTTTACCGCTCTTCCTTTCTCTCTCTCTATTTCTCTCTCCCTCTTTCTTACTATTTCTCTCTCACACTATCTTTCTTTCGGCCTCTTTCTCTTTCTTTCTCTCTCTTTCAGTTTCTCTCTCTTTCTTTCGCTCGTTTTTATTCTGATATATCCCGGAAAGGGGTATATTTGTTCGAAGTAACAAAGTGGTTGTTGACTACTGTAACCGGGTAGGACAATCTAGCAGGTAACTATAATGGACTGGTCCTCATCGTAGTGGTAGGCAATAGGTGTAGGCAATAGGTATAGTTCATGTACCTCTACATCAGTCTGTATTTATGGCTGACACCAGCCAATCATATTACTGTGAGGGGGAACCCAAGTGTATGCATATTCATTACAACATATTCCTAATAATCCTTGATGATTTTTAGTAAAAAAAATATTATTAAACAATGTCGAAACGCTAATCTGGGTCAGATGTTTGATAATCTATTGAAACTATTATCAGATTTCGTATTATTATTATTGCTATTAAATATATGTAAAATGCCTGAAAAGCATACCCCGGGTTGACCTAAGCCTTGTGATTGAAATTGGGTAGACGGAATTGTTTGGGAGCCGTCGATAGTTGTGATAGCGCAAAGTCACGATTCATTATGACCAAGGAATTGGACATACGTGTTCAAATAGCTGTTTCATGCCAGCTTATTCAATCTCTCTCATAAATTATAACTCAGATTCGCTCAGTATAGTAGCACTATAAATCACCCAAATATTCCTGAGCAGATGTCTGCAACAGGGATTGTGTAGCAGCCCATGCAGAAGCGTGTGCTCAAAAATTATATATATATATATATATATATATATATATATATATATGTATGTATTTAAATAAAAAGAAAGAACAGTAAGATATATAATCCAGTGTTCTTATAGATATTTTTATTTTTACAAAATAGTGCTCAATGTAAATTTACAGAGCATTAATATTATAAATTAATTGATTTAAAATATGTTTTTTCCGCTACACAGTTCTAACCATGTTTCAAAAATGGAAGCTAAATGCCACGAATTTAATTTTGCAATTAAATTAAAGACATTAGTTCCATTTCATCCTCAAGCGAATTTTGGAGTAACTTTTAAAATTACTGGGTTTTAAAGACACAGCTAAAATCACGTTTCCATGGTTACAGATAAATCTATTTCAATTGGACAAGGGTTGTCTAGGTTTTCCGTATGTCTGTATCATTGTATCGGTTATTAGCTACATTTTGGTAAGGGGTAGGGATGTATTTTTCATGAAAACTGACATCCGTTGAATGCATGTCGTCTGGATTTTTTTAAAATTTATTGTTAACGGCAAAAAAATTCTTATGGCATTTTTTTTTTCTATTTGTAAATTTAAAGATTTTCGTGTGTGTTCAGATTAGAATACTTTTTAGTTTTTATTTAACTACGATTTGAAATATTCTCATTTTTAATTTTTATTATACTATATATATATATATTTTTTTTAATGAACAGTTAAATATATTAGAATCCCTTATGTTGGATTATTTTTACAACAAGTATAAGTATGTATATTAGGGTACATTTTTTTTAAAGTAAAATTTATGACAATGACGGCAAAAATAGTTACTTGATTTACTGATTTAGTAAACTTTTATTTTTTATATATATAAACCTAGTAATATATTGTTTCTCATGTAAGTACAAAGGACATGGGTCTTTCATAAGCTTACATCTGGCATTTCATATTAATTTTATTTTACTATAGGTGTTTTATTGGATTAAATATATATATGTATATATACTTGCTTAAAAGCCGCCCTATCGGGGACGCATTTAAGCTAGTTCCCGCGGAGGCTTCTTGATTGGGCCTTCGCCACAATAGGTAGGGAGGAGGAGATGCGACAGGCAGCAATAAATTACAGAAGAACTCAAAATTGATCGCTGCATTTAATATCTAAGCTTACTTTTTTGAAAGTTCAACGATTATTCTTCTTCGAGCACTTAATTTAAAGACTATTATATACGCAGGTTCTTGCTTTCAGTACAAACAATTATTTTTATTTGATGGGTGATTTTTGCTGGATTTCGCAATTAATTCGCAATTAATTTCGATTATTCCCAAATTTATTTCCAAGTTATAAAAATTGTTATCGTACAAAGAAATTCCACGCACCCCCCCCCAAAAAAAAACAAAACAAAACAAAACAAAAAAACACGTAAAAAATCGATAAAGACTATCGCAATAGTGAACATTTGGGAATCCAAAATTTCAGGATTGTGGGTTCGGATCTGGCCTGGAATGTTTTTAATTTGCTCACGGAGTCGGTCTGAGTCCAAAATGGAATATGTTGGGCTACGACCTCTAAGTTGAAAAAGTGTGACACATTGAAACACTGAAATTCGCATTTATTATATAGATGTAGATGATCTTACGATCAAGGCACTCTCTAGACATTTACGTTGTAGTGAATTGTTTTCTCCTTTGATCAGAGTAGCATATTTTTATGTTAGAATTGTTGTCATTTTCGTTACAGTGGGCAACCAACGCATTTGACGTATTGTTTTGTAAAATGTCCCTTTTGTGTTCATATAATGTTTTATTCAGATTCCTTGAGGAAAAGTGATGGAAAGAAAAAGAAAAAACAAAAAAACAAACTCTAAATGTATATCTCAGTTATGTATCGATTGTGTTTAAAACGTCAGTATTCTATCTTTAGCAGACACCGACTAAAATTCATATGACCGTTTGAAAATAACACACACTCGTAAAAAACAGTATTAGTTGCCGTCGAAAAACATTCAACGTTGTTCAAACGTATTGCTCAAACAAGCAATTTTAACTCTGTGTCAATTACAAGTGCGTCGTTTTTTGAGGTCGCTCTTTTGAAACGGTAACGACCGATACGCATTGTAGCATTTACATTGAAGCTTTCATTCAATATACAGCCAGTCTCATTAGTGAAAGTTTTCAGTTGTATGCTTGTCAGAGGTTATACAGTCAGCCATCTGAATGGTTCTATTGCCCTTGTCATTTTAAACTTACAATGGGAATAACATAAATTTGCTGTTTTTGTTTGTGTAGTAATTATAAAAAAAATTCCCCATGATCAAATATGAGTAATACAAGATAGCTTCCGATTGGCCAAAGCGAAAGATAGGCATATCGTCAACTTGGTCCAATGTTTTTTTTTTAATGCCATATGACTTCAGGACGTAGGCGATCATGGTTCTCCATTGATTCCTTTTCTTTGTCTCTATCTATAAAAGGCAGGATGTGTGTGTGTGTGTGTGTGTGTGTGTGTGTGTGCGTAACGAATGCACGGCCGCATTTTTCGACGGATTTGCACCAAAATTTACATGCACATGCTCCAAGTAAGCGGGATGGCCAAGACCGACTTTGCATTTCCCAACTACCATCGATAGTGGAAATAATCGATTTTTTCATGCTTCTACGGCAGTTTTCATGTAGTTGGCTGCCATTTTCTACTGGCCAGAGTGAGAGCCTATAGCTGGCTGCCACGAATAGGCAGGGAGATTCTATTGGCCAGCGTGAGAGCCAACAGCTGACTGACACGAATGTTAACTAGCATGCTAGCATGCAAAAAAAAAAAAAATCGATAGCTGCATTCGTCACAAGTGGGAAAAAATTAAATCTGCATGGCACTTTACTCCAATTAGCTCATTCGCTTGCTTAAACTCAACCTTGATTCTGATTCCGCAGAACTGGGTTGGGTGTGAAAAAGTACTTTTTCATTCGATTTTTCCATTTACGAGTCCTTTTTTAAAGCTGATCGTTTTGTGTTCATTTTGTTTAGTTCTTTTTTTTGTAACAGATTTAATGTTTAGTATAGAGCTTAGAAAAAATTCGCAGTGTGAGATAGGCAAGAAGTAAGGCATATAGCAACATCAGCACGGCAAAAGGCACTCCTTTAAAGGCAAGGAAGGGCAAAAATATTTTAAGTGATAGCGATTGCTGTATGAGTCGTACGATTTTTGAGTCAAGCACGGGCAACATTGGGCCATGCTGCTAGTTATCTTTAATTGCCATATCTGTGGAAATACCGTGGTGCCGTTTCGCTTTGTCTTTTTCCGTGGATTTTTGAGTATTCCTTCTTCTAGACACAAAGTTCGACAACCAAGTCTACCCTGCAATTTAACTAATATATCGCTACTAAATGACGTCGTTTCAGGAGGTGGGCGACCATCTCCCTCCACAGATTACTTTTCCACGGGTTGGAAAGAGAGTGAAGTGGTTTCCCGTTTGATTTCGTTCACATATCTGGGACATCGACGTGTTGTAATGGCTAGCGAGCTTGTTCAGCTAGATCAGTTACGGATGAGTAGTGATTTCGATCCTCACGGGGTGCTCAACACTTTTGACCTTGTGCCACATCTTAATTAATGTTTAGAAAATCATTTGGGCACTTCGACGTAGTCTAATGGTTAGCAAGTATGTCTTGCTAGATCAATTACGACTGAGTATTGAGTTCGATCCTCACTGGGTCAGAGCATTTTAGTCTCTGCCGAGAGGACTGCATAAATTAACTAATAACACACACACACACACACACACACACACACACACACAGGCACACGCACATATACGCACACACACACATAAACACACGCACATACACACAGACATGCGCGCGCGCTCACACACACATACACACACACACACACACACACATATATATATAATTACTTTAAACCTTATATTTTAGTGGATGTGCGTGTTTGAGTAGACGTCCTGTTTTTGTTAAGCTATGTGAATTACATCTACCTGGCCTATTCATTCGACGTGTCTATCCGAAATTAAAAAAAAAACTGACGGAAATTGACCTACCTGAAAAATCGTAAAATATTCTTGTATGTAAGTGTATAAAAATTCTAGTTTGTATTTTTTTTAAGCATTTCACCCCAAGCAAGGCGGGAATGCCACTAATGCGCAAGGGGTTACAGAGAGTGAATGTAAGAGAAAAGACTGGGTACAGGGGGGGAGTTGAGGAAAGGATAAAAAAAACGGGGATCAAGGCATCAGAAGATGACGATTGACGTTGCATTTCAATTTTTGAAGATTGTAGTTATCAGCGAAACAAGTAAGAGGAAGGGAGTTCGCCTGTCGGGAAGTGCGAGAGAAGAAGCTGTTGGAATAGAAGAGGTGGTTACATTTAACTGTTTCAACAGTAAGGGGGTGGGACCTAGATACCCACCTAGTAGCACGCTTAAATTCATGCAGTCGGGGCACTTGAAGTGAGTTCAAGAAAGACATTTGGGTCACTAACACACACACAAAAAAAAGAGAATGCATCATATCGAGAATATTGACCATCGAAAAACAATTAATTATTTATAATAATATGTGAAAATCTCTAGGGTTTGCCTGATGAAGGTCGCGAGACCGGAAACACGTGTAGCAAAATTATGGAAAATAATGCATAATATTTAAAAAAAAATCCACATTACAACCAAATATATATAAAAGTCATGTTTCAAAAGATATACGTTCGCCTAAGCGTGTAACCCGCATGGCCTGACTCTTCCATTCATATCACACAACTTATTCAGTATTCTCTGTAACCCTCTAGCTTGAGTGGCTATTGGGCTTTTTATTGGATGAAATTCAATATTAAAATATATCAGACGAGAACCGCCATTTTCTGTGTGATTTGATCAGAAGTGCCGGATGATCTAAAAGAAAAGGTTTCTTTCTCGTCAGTGATTTTGATGCTGAACGGATGTGTTAGTAAGATGAGTCAAGAGATAGTGTATTGGCCAATGCTAATTTAGTCATTAATTCTTAGTAGTATAATGAGTGGCATATCAGTTTGCAGACACTATGGAAAACTACACTCCAGGTCACAGAACTCTTTGTTTATTGCTTCGTTGTATTTGAAAAGTACAGATTGGTAATAGTAACGATAATAATAGCCGTTTTCTTATGAGGAAACGTTCAACATTCATTGACCGAGCAGCCAGTACTGCTTTCGGATAAAATGTATAAAATCTTTCTCTTAAAAACAATCTTATATCTATAATCCTCAAAATGTATGTGTGTGTGTGTGAGCGGATGTTGTTTATGCATTTCCACAGTTTTCATCCGATTTTGATGATTTTTTTTTGTTTGATAGATAATTCTTTAGTGCTGGTTTTGAGTCCAAATTATTGCCGACAATGGCTGTCTATTACTTCCTGTCCATTATAACTCGTTTTACTATTTACTGTCTGTTCTTGGATATATATCTTTCATAAAAGCTTTAATAAAAATAAATAGTTTAAATTATTACAATAATATTATTTATTATTGCTGAGATGTTGTGAGTTTCCCGCGTGTCGGTGTATGAATCAAGACAAACACAGTTGTAGAGGAAAATACTGGTATATTCATAAAAGCAATTAACAATAGAGTGATTAGTAGAACGAAGGTTGGTTAGTACGAAACAATATCCAAACTCTATAGTCCAACGGTATGTAACGGGTAAGCTTATCTGGACTGCTAACCCTGACGCTCTCTCTGACGCTCTGTCACTCTCTCTCCAGAGCTGACTTATATAAGAGGGACCAGTCCATTACTAGTTAGAAGGTGGGTGCGCCCCAACAATTATTATACAATTCCTTTTTCAGGGCCACCTGTCATTCAAATTGTTACCCCCACCCTGAATTTGGGGATGTGCCTCAGTTGTTGTTACTAATACTGATTTTGGGGTGGGCTGACTTTAAACTCAAACTGCTCAATTGAACGGCAAAAATTCCCAGTAATGAAAGACCCAGTCAAAGATGGGTTACACTGCTAGTTTTTCATTAAAATATTTTAAACAATCCAATAGCCGTTCGTTTTCCATCCTAAATTTCTATTTGAAGTAGTTTGGAATGTTAACATCTTGATTATGTCATTATTTTCTCTTCGGGTTACATTGTGCCAAAGTACGAGATTCGGTAAAAAAAAAATGTTATGCATTTCCTTCTTCAAGTTTGTCTCCTTCCTTTTCAGTGGTGGCACGAGTGGCGGCCAAAAAGTAACGCCTGCTTTTCATTATGAGTTTTTTTTTTCAAAGAAACAGACGGATATTCACCAAGCGTAAGACACTCAAACTGTGACGTAAACCATTATGTAAGTGTCGTCTCTTAAAACTCTGACGACAGGAATGCTTTCACTAAAAAGAAACCATTGAAAATGTTAGAATTAGGATGAAAGATTCACTGAACTGAACAAAACGGTTTTGAAACATTAAAATAATTGAACATACGATTTCGATGACATCATTTTATATTTAAACTAGCAGTATGGCTCGGCGTTGCCAATGCTTGATTCAAAAATCTTACGACTCATACAGCAATCGCTATTACTTGACTTAAAATATTTTTGCCCTTCCTTGCCTTTAAATGAGTGCCCTTTGCCGTGCTGATGTTGCTGCAAACTACATGAAAAGTGCCGTAGAAGCATGAAAAAATCGATTATTTCCTCTATCAAACGGAGTTGGGAAATGCAAAGTCGGTCTGGAGCATGTGCATGTAAATTTTGGTTCAAATCCGTCGAAAATTGCGGCCGTGCATTCGTTACACACACACACACACACACACACACACACACACACACACACACACACACACACACACATCCTGTCTTTTATAGATAGAGATAAAAGCTTATATTCCTGGAGCTAACTGACGTGGCTGATTTGCTTAAATTTGCGCGCATGGCTTATCGATTCATAATTAGCATTCACCAAGGTTTTCTTCGTCTGGCATACAGACCAGAAGGTTTCTCCTCTGCAGGTTGCTTATTGTAGTTATATCTAAGTGGTCACCACTTTGTCCTGGGCACACCCCTCAGTGCTAAAACCTCGATTTCCTTGCAGTAGATGCAGCTATTGATTCAATGTAGTTTTTCCACTTCAAGCCAGTTGAAATCGTGAGTCCAAGAAGGCGCAGTTAGTGACTTTAACGGAGACTAGCATCAACCATGCGGATGGTGGTCAGGGACGTTTCTCTATGGTGTTTGAATGAGAGCAGTTTACTTTTGGTGGTATTTCATTTTACAAGGCATTTCCTGCATCAGTCAACCACTGATTGGAGTTCCTTTTCGAGAAAAGCGGCAAGATTAACTTTGCCGGCGCTGGCAGGCCTACTATTAAGGCAGGATTAGTGATAACAAACTTCGTAAATTGAGCATACCAAAATTCCTCTTCCCCCAAAAAGATTTCTTAGCAAACTAAAACACATAAAACAAACATCAGTCTACAATAATTTTAACCTCTTTGTTGACCGAACCAACTTCAAACGAATAGCCAAATATAAGACTTTTGGCATACTCTCGTCCTGGTATGGAGGACGCAAGTTCGAATCCTTCCGGGAGGGGTGTGTATATATTTTGTAATTACATTTCTCGAGTATTCAGGTAGGTAGACAATAACTAATATACTGATTAAAAAAATAAAAAAGCACCTACTCGAATATGGTTATCCACTAAAAATAAAGTTTTAAGTGATAAAAATCTGTCGATTTAATAAATAAAACGCCATTACTTCTTTGTTTATGTTTGGAAATGAAACTGAACTTATATGAAATTTTAAGAATCTATGATACAGAGGATTTTGCTTAAAGGCACTATCTAAGACTCGCTTGATTGGCAATTGTCTTTCGTGGCTAAGTCGGTATAAGCACGTCGGATCTAACAACAGTTTCTCCTGCCAAGGCGGAACGTAGAATCGTATCTTGCCGGAGGGTGCATATTTTTCTTTAACAAGACTTCTCGAATGTTTAGGCCAGCAGACAATAATAAGTATACTGTTAAACAATTAAAAACAAAAAAAAAACAACAGATCATCTCGTCATATATGGGTATCCACTGAAAATAAGGATTGTGATATATATATATATATATATATATATATATATATATATATATATATATATATATATAACTAGACTCGTTTCGAAAAACCCTCGAATTTTTGATTTGCTAATCAAATCAATCTCGAGGGAAAAAAGGTTTTTAAAAAAAGAAAGAGCTACAAACATGAACTTCTGTCGACAAAAGATCGCACAGATACAGGTCTGAAGCCCAAAAAAAAAACCCCGATACGAGTAAACAACTAACTAACAAAAGAGTTCAATACAACCGTAGAGCAGACCTAGATACACCTAGTGAGCCAGACAAACCTTTGGCTCCAAACTTTCCCTGACGATCCATTTAGGTTAAACTTAGGTAGGTTTGTCTGGCTCACTAGGTCTATCTATCTATCTATCTCTATCTATCTATCTATCTATAATGTATTTTTCGTTAATACGACAGATTTTTATCACCTTAAACGTTATTTTTAGTGGCTACTCGTATTTGAGTGGACGCTCCGTTTATTCATTAAACTGTTTATTTATTTTCGTCTAATGGCCTGAATGCTCGATAGATCCTATTAAAGAAAACATTATGTTCGTTGGCAGGATTCGAATCTGCGTTCCTGACTAATTGTTTCTTAAAGCAACAAAAAGGAACTTAGGTTCGATCTCTGCGTGGGAACACATTTTTCTTTTACAAAATTTTTTTTTTTGAATGCGCAAGCCAATAGATGTAATATACATGAAAATGACGCATATATTTCAAATACGAATATCCATATAATAACGCTTGAAGTCATAGAATTTACCCCCTGATATATATATATATATATATATATATATATATATATATATATATATATAGAGAGAGAGAGAGAGAGAAAATATAAAACTACCACATCAGAATAGCTATTTCAACCAAACGTTGATAATTTATATCCTCTGTTATAATAAACAAATTGAGATCTTTTTGTGGATTAGTTTTTATATTATTAGGATACACTTAGATTATATACGAAAGGATTATTACTTATATATATATATATATCAGTGATAGAAATTATTGGGAGGACTTGTGATAACCGTGATTAAGTAATTCATCGAGTCTAGAAGAAACCTCGACAGAATGCAAAAAGCACAGGACGGCTGTTTCGTCTCATATTTGGGACTCAAAGGCAGTGCTTATTCACCACAGAGAATTGAAACACGTACCATTGTAATAGGAGGCAAACGTTATACCAACTGTACCAACGGTCCGCGGTGAAAAGAATGATGTATTTATTTTATGTGGTCGTCCATTGTTCATCAAGAATTTTTGTAGAAATAATAATGCTCTGCCATTTAAAATGGTATTGAACTTTCTTTGGCGTACCTGACTCTCTTAGGATTTGCTTGTTTTATATTTTATTCAAATTACACAGTCTCTCTCTCTCTCTCTCTCTCTCTCTCTCACACACACACACATATATATATATATATATATATGGACATTAAGGTCAATACCAAGTGGTGACAGTGTGTTTCATACATAAACACAATCGTCAAACATGGCCTGAAGATTGCGTTTAAGCAAGAAACCGAATATCGGTATTGGATGTTGACCACAATGTCCATATATATATACATACGCTCTATCCCTGAGATTAAGCGCTTTAACCCATAAATATAGCATGCCATAAAACTATATTTTTATAATGTACTTTTATTTATCATATATATATATATATATATATATATATATATATATATATATATATATATATATGTAAACACAGATTTGGTACCCCATAGTTTGAAAATGAAGAAACGTCTAAAACTTTTTTCAGAAAGGTTCATGGGTGGGTCGTAAATATTTTTTCTGTTTTATATTCACTAGGAGCTTTACACCAACTGGTTTGTTTTTAGTACTAAATTTATTTTAGTTGTGGCTCCTTATTTAGCCCACGTGTCCACCTGATAAAGTTCCAACTAATTGTTCTGAAGAAGTGTTGGACGAAAAAATCCCCTTTAAAAGAAAAAGAATGTGTCCCGTTATTTTCAAAGCCATATATATTTAGAACACACACGAACACACACACACACACACACACACACACACACACACACATATATATATATAGGAATAAAGTAAATTTTATATATATACAACTGAACTTCAAATTTTAATTTTAATTTAAGATTTAAGTTTCGGGTTTGAAACAGTAATTTCTGTGTTGCGATTGAAACATATTTTTAAAAATATAATCTTAATAAAATTATATATCTGAGCTGATTAATATTCGGACTGATTAATATTCGTAGGCGGACCTGTTCGTCTACTCTTCAGGGGGATATATATATTTAGCTTCCAAAGGTATAATATATATAATTCTTTCATTGAATATCTTTTAGCATACAGCTAATCTTTACCTTAGTCGATCATTTCTCGCCCTTTGTTTCTGGATATATTACGTGTATATATATATTGCTATATATTTAGTTTACAAAAGAATAAGATATATCTATATCTGTAATTAAATACCTTTCATCTTTCATCTTTCATCAGATCTTTCCCCTCAGCCTATGCGCCGTGCATCTTGCTCCATTTGCTTCCCTTTTTGTCTATCTTTTCCCCGATCCTTTCGATGCTCTTAACAGCCTTTTCCTTTTCGAATGATGAATCACGGCTTGAGTCCGGCTCGTCGGGAATACTCCATATTGACGCCCCATTTCTCTTCGTTGTTTTCTTCCAACTGTTGTAAGCTACCGAGCAGTTACTCTGACTGTAGCTCATATGCCGTCTTAGCCTTGACCCTCGTTTAAAATATCGATTCTCTGTCAGGCCACCGCTTTCACAGCATGGTTCAAAATTCTAGAGTTTCTCGCACCTGAGATCCCCCGTTGTGCATCATCAATGATCGATCCGGAACATTTATGGACCACGGAGTGATAAGATCTGGCTTTGCAGACATCAGAAATAAATAGAAATAAAGAAATAACCCTTTCATTTTAATCTTTTTTTTTCTTCTTCTTTGTGTCGTGTCCCTTTCTTAACGTTAGCGATCATGGTTCTCCACAATTTCCTGTCCTTTTCAGCTCCTAGTAAAACATACGTTTTTCCTATCTCTCCTAATCTCTATCCTGACAGCCATTTGCATAAACTCGTTAGGAACTTCATACACCGTCTCTCTTGCCTTTAATATATTCCGAGAGTGTCAAATTTTCCAAAGCCTCTTTCTTCATTATGTGCGCTAAAAAATTCGACTGCCTTTTTCTCATGTCCGTTTTGTTTTAATTTTCGCTAAAATTTCGTTGTTGACATATGTTCGGTCAATGGTATTCTCGGAATCGTTCTATGGAAGCCCATTTCTGTTGCCTCAAGTCTCTTCTTCATCTCTGGGGAGATTGTCCAGTATTCACTGCCATAGAGGAGGACTGATATCAAGTAACAGTTCAATGCTCTTTTTCTTTATTTCTAACGATATTTTCCTGTTTCTTAAATTTAAATATAAAGACCAAATGTTTACTGAGAGAGCGATATCCTCTTATACATTTTAGAAATATATATATATATATATATATATATATATATATATATATATATATATATATATATATATATATATATATAAATAACTAGACTCGTTTTCGAAAAACCCTCGAATTTTTGATTTGTTAATCAAATCAATTTCGAGGGAAAAAAAAGGTTTTAAAAAAAGAAAGAGCTACAAACATTAACTTCTGCCGACAAAAAATCGCACAGATGCAGGTCTGAAGCCCAAAGAAAAAACCCCGATACGAGTAACAACTAACTAACAAGGAGCTCAATACAATCGTAGAGCAAACCTAGATACACCTAGTGAGCCAGACAAACCTACCTAGGTTTCACCTAAACGGATCATCAGGGAAAGCTGAACGATCGCTAAAGCGTGAAACCCAGGGTCACAAACTCACATCTATCCAAGCTTTCCCTGACGATCCGTTTAGGTGAAACCTAGGTAGGTTTGTCTGGCTCACTAGGTGTATATATATATATATATATATATATATATTACCTCTTTATGATATAAAATATATATTGCCCAATTTAATATATATTGTTGTAGAGTAGCACCCATTCAGCACTCTACCGGATGGCCTGGCTATAGCCTTAAACAGTCTACGATTAAGGACTTCAGCATTTGATTAATACGTTGATACTAAGCTGATTAATATTCGGACTGGTCTTACTTCGTTTGGTAATAAAGCACTTGAACTTCATCTATAACTTGTAAGTTGTCTTGTTAATTGTTTGTAACGTATTGTTCTGTGTTTTTTGTATGTATCTGTTAGCACCGGATGTTCGTGCTGAATAAATACATTAAGCACTCATTCTCTGTGTATCATTCACCTCGACGATACAACGTTGACTTCAATGTTCACTTTTATATTTGCATACGGTGTATCTCTGATACTGAACACTTTATCCCATAAATATAGTACACTTTAAAACAAAACATTTCTGCATATATATATATAATCGACTCTCCCGTCGAGATTCGACGTATGACGGTCAAGCAGATCAGTTTCCAGGAAACCGACAGCCCGACACCGGCACATGAGATTTGATTATAGTGGTGAAGGTTTCGTGCAGGACCATCCACACTTTTTGAAGGGACGAATACAGAGACCTGGTGCACCGAATGCCACAAGGTTCCCAAACGACCCTCCGCAGGTTTTGAATTCAGAGTTGTCCTTCTCCTAGACCAGTTGCCATCCAAAGCTATAGAACCCAGTCTGTCCTGCTATTTTACCCATAGCTGGAGGGAGAGTAAGAGGATTCACACCTTTCCCAAGGGTATTAGCACGTAAGTGAATGTAATGGATTCGACTGGAATTCGAACTCAGCCCTGTGATTCCTCAATTCAAGCCGCTATATATATATATATATATATATATATATATATATATATATTGTCCCAATCGCTTTTGGACACTTTCGCTATTTTCAAAGGGTGTTGTTAATTTTTCTTCATGTTTTGAATGTTTAAGCTATATTATTTGCTGTTGTTTTGAATACTAGTAAGAGTGTTTATTCCGAGTCTTCGCAGGTGGAGCGAAGCTGGAATTCGATTGAACGTCTTTATATCTTCATATACCCTATTCCCACTATTAAATAAGATGAGATTGATAGAGAGTGATTTTTAATATACGGGGTCTCTCTTATAGCGAGATGTTTCCGGTAATATGATTTATATAGAATGTTAATATTTGCGACTAGAATTTTTCTTAAGGCTCTTGTAAATTGTGGGTAGATAGATGTTTTTTTTATAGCAGTTTGATCTGATAAGTAACATGTGAGACCTCTACTGAAGAAGGTGGTAGCATGTCAGATATAGGTAACTGAGTTACGATACACACAGTCTTGTACAGGACACTGAAATTGATACATTGTATTGGTCATCACTAGTTTAGATTTGATGGGTTATTTTAATTAGTAACAACAAGGTTATATATATATATATATATATATATATATATATATATATATATGTAAAATTGTTTTTCTTTTAAATATTGTAATTGTTTTTTTAAAAATATATTAAAAAAATAATTATATTATGCTCTATTGTTGTATCGAGCACTGTAATTTTTAAATAAAAATAAAAGTTAAGAACTTTGAATTATAAATCTCATTGTTCTTTCTTATTATTTTAATATATATATATATATATATATATATATATATATATATATATATATATATATATATATATATATAAATGAGAGAAAGTCTAGTCACTTACCATCATCTGAAGAGGTACAACGTAGTACTGTAACACGAAAGCTATTGTGTAGCGATTTCAAGATGTTTTTGTAATATCTTATAATAAAATAATAATACTAATATATATATATATATAAATTTCTAGAGAAATATTGGATTTTTTATTTATTAATCATAGATATTTTATCACTTCGTATTTTATCACTTTAAACGTTTTTTTAATTAGATAAGCACGTTTTTTTAATTAGATAAGCACGTTTTTTTAATTAGATAAGCACATTTGTGAAGATTACTTAGAGAGAGAGAAATCTTATTAAAGAAATTTAATAAAATTTCTCGAATATTAGTCAAAAATACATAGATATAATATTTAATAAATAATGACTATCCACTAAAATAATGTTTCAAGTGATAAAGTATGTCACATTATTAAATAAAATATCCTTTATTTCTTTAGAAAAAGCATTGTTTGCGTTTGGATATGAAACTGAGAAGATATGACATTTCTAGAGTCTGTCACGGGAAGGATTTCGATTAAAGCCATATTCAAACTGGCTTTATCGGCAAATGTTCTTCGTCGCTACGTTGATATAAGCACGTCGGATTTAACGACAGTCTCCACTTCCCATGAGGTCGCAAGTTCGATTCCTGTCGTAAAGCGCATATTTTTATTAAATTAGATTTCTAGAATATTCAAGCCGGTGCACGATAATAAATATTGTGCTTAACAAATAAACAGAGCGTCTACTCAATTATGAGTATCCACTGCCAAAAAAACAAAACGAAAAAAAAAACGCTTAAAATGATAATATATAAATATATATATATATGTGTGTGTGCGTTCGTGTGTGTGTGTGTGTATAGTATGGATAAGAGGATATGTGAAAACCAGATGGATGTTTTAATTTTATTCTATTGTCAACGTTTCTTGTCAGGACTATCTTCGGGACGACTAAAAATATATATATATATATATATATATATATATATATATATAAATAAAGGATTTATCCTTATTTAACAGTTAATAAAATTAAAAATAAATATTAGCGAGAAAATCAGTGACATTTATTAAGAAAATGTTAGAATAAATGTAAAATATTGTGATTTGTTACAGGAAATATTCTTTTTTTTAACTGTTTAATTTTCAAATGAGTTTCTGGTCAATCACTGCGTATCTAAATCGTAAAGTTGCCATGGTAATGATTCTTTCATATTTTACTCAGTTATTCAGTTAATGTTAATATATATATATATATATATATATATATATATATATATATATATATATATATATATAGTCATCCCCAGACAGACCGTTTCGCTCATCAGTGTGGCTGATTGTTTCAAGCCGGGATCGAAACCCGACCGATCTGGCATCAGTCAGAGATAATACACCGCGCCCAACAAGTTACCGAAGCACGGCAGAGCAGAAGGAAATTTTAACGTTTTTACTGAGCGAAAGACGTCAGTACCTAGGAGAGCTCGATTCGAGTAGAAGAGCATTGCATTAGCAGCAGCAGCAGCCACCGTTTATAAAATCACTCCTTCTTCTCGAGAGCATAAATAGTCATGATGGTCAAAATCAAAAGGAAATCTTTTCCACTGATGGACTTTATCAAGGTCAATGCAAGTATTTATTTTGCCAAAAGTATATATAAACAATTAAAAATGTTAGCTTTTCAGAATTTTTAAATTTATGAACGCTGACTGAAAGTTAAGGTAAAATATGAGGTAATTTGTAATCTGGTACGACACAATGACTCAAATTTCCTTGCATTGATCCGATGTTGTCGCTCAGCTTCAAGTCAGTGGAAAATGTGAGGCCAAGAAGACTCAGTGTCTTTCTCTCCATGTCGATTAAATGAAAGCAGTTTTGTATTGCTGGCGTTAAAATTTACAAGCTAATTTTTGCTCTGCTAACCACTGATTGGATGACGTTTTTCAAGAGCAGCTACCAGGTTTACTTTGTCAGATTTTCTATTGAGACAGGAGTAAATGGTAGTGTCATCTGCATAAATACCTACTTGGGAACTGATGACATTTGGGATATATATATATATATCAGTGGCAAAAGGTGACATGTATCCAGGGCATGCAATGGCGAATATTTTGTCATATACGGCCTACCATAATATTTCGTCACTTACTGTTTGTCTTTCAACAGCTCTACAAGCTACTTGCAGCACTAACAGCTGCGTAAGAAAATGAGACAACTGTCGCAAAAAAGTTGTTTTTCACTGTTTATTAAGAGGGGAGGTTTCAGTTTCGCTACTGATATATATATATATATATATATATATATATATATATATATATATATATTAAACCCTAGAGAGTTAGACAAACCTACCAAGTTTTCACCTAAGCGGATCGTCAGGGAAGGCCTTGGTAGGTTTGTCTGGCTCTCTAGGTTTAACTAGGTCTGCTCTACTCATTGTATTGAGCACTTTATTTAGTTGTTTTGGGTACTCGCATCGGTTTTTTTTTTCTTTGGGCCCCTGGACTCGTATGCCGGGCGATTATTTTCGGCTGACGTACATGTTCTTGGTTCTTTCTTTTTTATACCTTTTTTCCCCCTTTGGTATTGGCTTGTTTATTTGCAAATCAATACACCGAAGGTTTTCCGAGCGAGTATAGTTTCTTATACTTATACAATTTCTATTAATAATAATAATAATAATATATATATATATATATGCATGAATTTTAATCATTTTCCCCTAAGCAAGGTAATAAAGACACTAATATGCAAGTAGCTACTTACTGAGTGTAAAAGAATACGAGAAAAGGAAACATTATTAAAGGAGCGAAAACATACCCCCCCCAAAAAAAAACAGGAATTAAGATGATAGAAGATAACGATTGACATTGCATTTAACGTTTTCAAGATCAATGTTGACTGGAAAGCAAGAAGCCGGACGAGCGTTCCGCAAGCGAGAAGTGTCGGAGAAGAAACTGTTAGCATAGAACTTACGGTTATATCTGACCATTTTAACTGTAAAATGCTGAGATATTGCCGCCAATCTTGTGCTGTGCTTGCATTCATAAAGCCTAAGTACCATAAAGGGCAACTCTGCAGAACAATTACCATGAAAATATTTATAGATAATGCCCAGAGAAGCTACGTTATGGTGGTAGAAACTTGACTGAGATACCAGGTAAGGACCAATAACATTGCAGATTCTCCCTTGGGTTTAATTAGGAAACACGAAATAAATGGCAGAAATACCAGTCAGAACCTCCTGATCAAACAAAGGCCGAATAGTGCTTTTGAGGCCCTACGTAGCCGAGAGGTCAAGGCACGCCAGATCTAATGACGGTTTCCTCTAGGGGACGCAAGTTTGAATCCTGCCGGAAGGCGCATATATTTCTGGTAAGATTTATCGAATATTCAGGCTGGTAGACGTAAATAAATAAATATATTGTTTGATAATAAAAATAAAGCGTCTACTCAAATATGCCTATCAATTAAAATAACTTTTAAACAAATCATACTTATTATAAAACCCAGGTTGTGTGTGTGTCTGTTCGTTTATATATTGGATCGGACTTCCTACATTTTTCAACCGATTTCAACAAAACTTCACAGGACTACGTAAAATTACTATGCGGTTGTTCTGACAGCGCCCAAAATGGGAAAAACACAATTGTTTTTGCACGAAATCAATTTGAAAACACGATTAAGAGGAATCGCTGTCGCGAGAATGAAAGGGGGACAACTCATATCGAGTTATACTTATTATAAAACCCAGGTTGTTTGTATGTGTGCGTGTGTGTGTGTGTTCGTTTATATATGGGATCGGATTTCCTACATTTTTCAACCTATTTCAACAAAACTTCACTCTTTTTTTGGCAGGTAGTGTTTCTTATTGTCTTGCACACTTTTTTCTTTATTTTTACATTCAGAATGCTTTAAAAATTCCATTTACAAGACAATTGTTTATAATAAAATTCTATTCAATCGATAGACTCATAACAATTGAAAACAATGTTTTTGTTTGAGTTTGGCTTTGACCAATTCGTAAAAAAACAAAAAAAAAACAACAAAAAAAAAACTAATTAAGACATGCGTGTCCGTCAACCTTAAACAATAATCTTTGTCAATTTTATTTTTCAGTCTTTATGATGGTCGATACTTGATCTATCTCTTACTGTTACATCCCCGGGCAACGCCGGGCTCTACTGCTAGTAAACTTATAAATGTGTAAGATTCTAGAGAGAAATATTGTCTAGCAATATACAGAGAATCAATTTTGCAAGCAGCAGACCTAACAAGGGATTGGGCATGGCAAGGTGTGTCTTTGCTGTGTAGGTTTGAATATTTGCCATCAAAATAGAGATAGTGTAATGAGTGGCTAGTAAAGTTTCATCTGCAGGAAAAAAAAATCAGCTTGGAAAATAATTAATCACCTACAAATCGCTTTTGAAATCTTTCAAAGCTGGAAGGTAAAAACTGAGCAGGTATTAACGACATTTTTAATAAGTAGTTTTCTAGGTGTACAAAATTATATTATTTTTTAAATCATTTCACCCAAAGCAAAGCAATAAAGCCACTAAGAAGCAAAGAGGTGATTACTGGATGTTAGAAAATATAAGAAAAATATACTAAGAAGGAGAGACAATAAGTGAAAAAAGAATTAAGAAGACAGAAGATAATGATTGACATTGAAAATCACGGTTGGCAGGGAAGCGATAAACCAGCAGGCAGAGTTCACTATATCTAATTTATAAATTGGTTATATAACTTCTACCTTATCCAGACTTGATACATGTCCAATTAAAGAGATATTCTTACTCATATTGATAAATGGAGAAAGCTACTTACTGATATTTCTCCTATTAATATATGCAAGATACCTGTTGATAATACTTTTTTAATCAGTTCACCCCAAGCAAGGCAATAAGTCCAATATGACGCCAGGGGGGGTGGTGTGTGTCGAGAGTTAAAGAAGATGAGAAAAATATACTATTAAGGAGAGAAAACAATAAAAGAACAAGAATTAAGAAACAGAAGAACGGTTGACATGGCATTTAAATGTTTGAAGATCAAAGAGAGAAACAATAAACCGGAAGAGAGTTCACCATATCTGCTTTATAAATTGGCCATATAAGCACTACCTTACCCCGTCATCTAACTTGATACATGTCTAGTTAAAGTGATATTCTTCCTCATGTTGATGAATGGAGGATGTTAGGTACTGATGTTTCTCCTACTAATATACGCAAGATACCCTTTGATAGTACTCTTTTAATCAAACCTCAAGCAAGGGAATAAAGCCACTAAGACGCAAGCGGTTGCAGGATATTAGAGTGTATGTGAAAAAAGAGAAAAAAAGACTAATAAAGAGAGCGAATAATAAAAGAACAAGGATTAATAAAACAAGATAGCGATTGACATTGCATTTAAATTTTTAAAGATCGAAGTTGGCAGGTAACCGGAAGCGAGAAGCGCGAAAGAAGAAACTGATAGCATAGGACTTACGGTTACATCTAGCCATTTGTAAAATGATAAAATGCGCTTAAATACATGAAATCTAGGCAGCATAGAGGAAAGTTTTTTCAGAACAATTGCCATGAAAGATACGTTACGGCGGTAGGAATGTGACTGAAGCCTTTAAATAATGAATTAATATTGTCTTTAAAAACTCACATTTTAAAAAAATGTGTTGATATAACACGTATTGATAACAGATTATAGAAGTGAGAATTGATCAGCACGTACCAGGTAAGGTCAGTTGAGGGTTGTGCATACTCTTGTCAATACATCTGGACCTGCGATTGCCGAACTTTCTTTAAATAATCCGATTTGTGTTTTGTTTTTCACCATATATTTTAACTTCAACCGTTTTTAACTTTATCGTCAACAGCGAACATTCAGGATACGATTTGAACGCGCTCGAAATCCTGTATATTAAATCTAAGTAACTTTCCCACTGTAAGCATATATTTTGAGAAAATAGATAGACCGTAGGACAAATAATGACTATTCGGTGGATTATTGAAGGACAAAGTGTTGCAGTTTTTTGTGTATATATATATATATATAGACTAGTGAGCCAACCCAAATGACTTGACTCGCTTTATAGTCTACGAATAGAAGGTTAACCAATCAGAAGACGTAGAATATTCAATCTGTCGTGTATAAAGGCGGCCATTTTGTTTACTCTATCCGAATGTCCAGTGCTAGCTTGTCAGGCGAAGAGGAACAGAAGGGGAGAACTACTGAACTACGCTCTGCTACTTTTACCAAAATATCCACTGCTAACCTGAACTACACTTCCCTACTGTCTTTGAAACATTCACTGCTAACCTCTGGATTCTATACTCAAAGACGACCGTCATCATGAACAACACAAAGAATGTACAGGCCACCTGACTTTTTGTAGATTTATCTAAAGCCTTCTATTCTGTACATAGAGGCGAAATGGAGAAGATCTTTCCGGCATAAGGATCCCCCACCTGAGAGTGTAACTGCCATAGTGATTCTATAGTATCAAATCTTTGCTTAGGTCCCTATAGGGAGACCCTAGATTCTTCAAAGCATGGGTACTTCAGGGTAACAGCTTTGCACATTTTCTCTTACACACAAACACACGCATAAACACACACGCACACACTCGCATATATATATAAAAACATAAATGAAAACAGATTTTTAAATTATTTATTTAAGCAAGAAATAAATGAAAAAAAAAATCGGAATATACCTACATTTCCTAAATGTATCGAAAAACCAAGAACAGACGAAGAAAACGAATTCCTCCAAGAACGCAAGAAGTTGAGCCTGTGATATTGGAAATGGCATTGTATCTTTGGCACTCAGAGTCGAAAGAGGAAAAAAGAAAGAAAGAAAGAAAAGGAAGAGAGAGAGAGAGAGAGAGAGAGAGAGGAAGAGAGAGAGGAAGAGAGAGAGGAAGAGAGAGATTAAGAGAGAGAGAAAGTATAAGGAGAGAAGAAAATGATGAAGAAGGAGAAATAACCACGACATTCTACACATCCATACATACACACACACACACACGCACGACCGCGCGTGAGTAAACACACATACGCGTACATACACACATATACACAGGCACACAAAAATAAAAAAAATGAAGCTAACATCAATAAATAGCGCATAAATTATTTTTTAAACTTAGTATGAAAATAACGAAAGAGAGAAAATATGCAGTCAACCACTGAAACCTCCTGATGAGTGGATCGAAAAAAAAAGATTCGTCTACGAAGCTCTGTAGTCGGGGTGTTGAATGTAATTCCAATCAGCTAAATGACAAATTTTATATTTGTATTAATCATATATATATATATATATGTATATATATGATGGACTTTCCCGTCGGTTTCAACGTATGGGGTTCCGACAACTTTGTTTATTTAACATTGTGTGTGAGTCGCAAGTGACATTTCAGTTCTGCTAGTGATTTGCAAAGAAGTCCACAGATTGTGCAAGAGTGTGGATTCTTGGAGTATATGGCTAGAACAGCAGCAGATATTTTATTCCTTTCCCTAGTTTGACGAAGCTTGACAATGTTTGATGCTGCCTTGTTCTTGATGCCATTGTAGCATGTAGTCTTCCATTCATTACGATCAATATACGATGTTCTCAAAGGTAGTGTGATTTATATTCGCAGCTAAGAGGTTACATTTCAGCTTGTCCCTGTACCTAAGCAAAGGCCGACCCACGTTTCGATGACCATTGTCAAGTTGACCATACATGAGCATATATATATATATATATATATATATATATATATATATATATATATATATATATATATATATTTGTATTTGTGAATAATAAGTACATGCAAACATATTTAAATAGCAATAAATGAAATTTAATTGTAAACGTAGCCACCTGTAACTAACACCCTAATACTTCAGATACCACCAAATCAAATGATAAATACAAAATAATGGACAAGTGAAGACATATATAAATATTTACCTTACCATTTAAGTATTAACAAACAAAAAAAAATTACAAAGGAACCTCAGTTGTCGAACGTCTCACATGTCAATCAAATCAGTTATTGAACAGAAAATTCGTGATGAAAATGCCTCGGTTATCGAATAAAATTTCGGTTGTCGAAGAACATACCCGAACTGTGTTAACACGAATTCGGAATAATTTCTAAGTCGATCGCCGTTTTGTTTACAGACGCGTGTTGTGTTGTATTTTTCATTTCCAATTTTATTTTAATGTGACTTTTTTTCTTTACATTGATTTCTATTGCCACGTATACTTTCTTAATATGTATACATAGAAAAAGTTGCAAATTAAAAAAAATAATAATTTTTTTATGAAAGTATTTATTTATATATATATATTTGATATTTCAGATTGACCTCAATAATTGTAAGCAAACAGTAATTTTAATTTATTTGTAACAAACAGTTATTTCTGAAGAAAGATTGAGGTCAATTATTTATTTATTTATATATATTTGATAATATATATATAAATGAATAAATACTTTCATAAAAACATTATTATTTTTAATTTGCAACCTTTTTATATATATATATATATATATATATATCATAATAATAATAATAACAATAATAATAATAATAATAATGATGTTGATGATCATAATACTTTATAATAATAATGATGATGATGATATATATATATATATATATATATATATATATATATATATATATATATATATATATATATATATATATAAAAAATGTCCGTTTTCAATACCATCATTTTAATAAGGTTAGATATAAGCTGAACATCAGCATCGCTTGTTTCACACCAATTTTATTGTACAAACATTGGTTTGCGTCATAGAATCTGACGTTGGGTTTGTGTGTGCATTGTAAATTAATTAATAGCGACACGTGAAATCAAAAATAGAATAAAAGCAAAATGAATTTTAAAAAAGGCACATTTTTATTAACAAGTTAAACAATAAAGAAAATGTTCATTAGGGCAGGGAACCACCCACAGAAATAACTGGCGGGTGTCTTTCAAGGAACATTTCTGCATGTGAATATCATTATCATCCCCCGATCACTACAAACTTAAACTCTCCAAGACTGAGATCAACCGTTATATATCCTACATATCCTCATAATATGTAGCTTTTACTCCTTAATGTACGTCCTTAAAACGATCTCATTCAATACTACCTTGAGTAGTTCTTGAGCCTTGTATTGGGTGAACAATGATTTAAAAATAGTTTAATGAGCTGTTTCTATTCATTGAAACTGTTGTGGCCACCCACCTTCTCATCAGAATGGACCGATCTCTCTACTACTAATAGGACAGTTCTAGAGAGTTCTAAAAGAGAACAGGTGACCATCTCACTTCCGTCTCTCTACCGGAAGATACAGTTGGACTTTATACTCTTTCAGATTGTTACTGACTAACCTGCGTTCGTTTGACTACTAATCTCTCTGTTGTAAATACCTCTTCAGATATACCAGTATTTTTCCCTACGTATGTGTTTGTCCTTATTTCAATACACGCACGCGGAAACACTCAACATCTCAACAGAAACAATGGTGAAAATTGCTTGAACTTATTGCACTGTTGGTTTAATTTTTCAGAAAAAATGTATAGTTGTTTTTCATCTCAAGCAAGGCAATCAAGCCACTAAGAGGTCAGGGGTTAGAGAATATGGGAAAATAAAAAAAAATATTATTAAGGAGGGAGAATAATAAAAGCGTTAAGAAGACAGACGGTAACGAATGCTACTGTATTTAAGTTAACTAGGAAGCTAGAAGCCGGAAGAGAGTTCCCCAGGCAAGAAGTGCGTTAGAAGAAAATGTTAGCATAGAAATTACGGTGCATGTAGTCATTTCAACTTTAAAATCATGAGACCTTACCGTCAATCTAGTACTGCGCTTAAATTCATAAAGTCTATGTATCATAGGGGAAAGTTTGTCAGAGCAATTACCATGAAAGTATTTATAGAAAAGGCAGAGGGAAGCTATGTCACGGCTATGAGAAATTGACTGAAGGCTAGATGCCAGGTCAGGACAAATAACATTGCAGATTCTTCTTTTGGATCTCATCAAAAATCTCTAAATGTATAATCAGAGCTGGTGTGACAGCAACATTCAATGGATATTTGGTAGACTTATAAACTTGTAAGATAGATTCTGGAGAAAAAATAGTCCAGTAAGACATAGTAAATCAACTTTCCTAGCCGTAGACCTAGCAATTGATTCTATATAATTCTTCACTTTATGTTAGCGAGCTCAAGAAAGCGCAACGAGTCACTCTCTTGCAGGTTAGCATCAGCCAAGTTGGTGGAAGGAAAAGAAAAGAAGAAATGAATGGTCCAATGGGTCTTTCAAAGCAATGATCTTTCAGAAGGATGCCACAAATAGCATACTATTCATATGTAATCAAAGAAGCTTTGACTTGTAAATGAACAAATCACTGCCTTGTGTGTTCCAGTGTTCACTAATGCAAGACCAAAACTTGCGACTATCTGGAACCCAAGAGTTTTCAGTGTAATGTGGAAGATAAACTTTAAATCGATAAGTTTTACTTAAAGCAGCGGCTATCGAAGTTTCAGCAGCGATGAAACCTGCACAGGACTTAAATAGCTGACCACTTAGTTATGACCACAATAAGCAACCTGTGGCTTGTCTACCAGAAAAGAAATATTGTTGTCTTTATGCATGACCAAAAAAAAACTTTGGTGAATAGTAATTATGAATCAAGGCGCGCAAATTTAAGCAATAACCACACCAGGAACATAAGGTTTTATTTAAATATAAAATGAAGTTATCGAAATCGTAAGTATTTTATTTCAATGTTTCAAAAATAGTTTTACGATTTTATTTATAACTATCAGTTCAGTTCAGATAATTTTTCATACTAATTCCAAAATTTTCAATTGTTTCTTTTTGGAGAAAATATTCCTGTCGTCAGATTTTTGAGAGGCGACAGTTACGTAAAATTTTGCATCTGAATTAGAGTGTATTACGCCTGGTGAATATATGTCTGTTTGTTTGAAATAAACTCATTTTGTAGCAGAAAGAAAATAAAAGAAAGAAGAATTGATCTTAATGACCGATTTAGCTGTCGCTCTTGTTTGGATTTTCAGTTTTTAGAACAATAATTCGAATTCTAACTTCACATTGTTTCCTCTTTTGCGATGGATGAATGACTGATGGATGAATGACCAATAAAAACGACTTTGTTCTCTTATATTATTTTTGGTCAGTGATGAAATTAGAGGAAACTGAATAGTAATACTATTACTACAACTACTACTACTAATATCGGAGAATCCCGGCGAATCGATCAGACATAATTGTGAAGAATATCTTCTGATAGATGTTGCAGCCCTAGCCAACAACAAAAACGTTTGAGAAACTATAGAAATGCAAGCCCCTCGAGATAGAAGTCAGGAGAATGTGTCATTTCAAAACAATAAGGTTAACTGTTGTTATTGGGGCTTTGAGAGTGATATCGAAAAAAAGCAAACAAATATGTGGATCAAATTCCTGGTATCACTAAAATATGTGAATTGCAAAAAAACAAAAAAAACAAAAAAACACGCCCCCCAAAAAAAACACAAAAAAATCAACAATACTTATTCTCACATGTACATTGTACATCTCACATCTTGCGTAGATTTCTCTCCATTTAGTGGCTAAAATAATTTTTTTCTTTAATTGCATGCCATATGATCTGCTTGCATCTTCTGATTGTTTTGGTTTGGTTTATTTTCTTTGACGAAATATCAACCTCAGTGGATTATTTAATGCCGACAAGATCTTTAAAATGTATTCTTTGTAAGAAATCAGTTTGTAGATCAGATTTCATTTACGTATTTTTGCAAAGAGTGTTTTTGTCGAGAGTTAAATGTATTCTTGATAATATGTTTTTTTTTTCAAAAATGTATTGCTGGTAATTTTTTCCAAAATTTATTGCTGGTATTTTTAATATAAAAAAAAGTATTTTTATACTTTCATAGTGTTTTGCCCCAAGTTTGGGGATTAAGTATTTGCCCATAGCTGCGGGCCTAACAGGTGCTACCAGCCATGGTCAGGGTGGGGCTAAGGACAACAGCAATTAAGAGGTGGTTCCTCAAAACCTCCCGATCAAAGGCCTTGCTGTTGGATGTAGTTTATCGTCAGACGCAGGTCATGTATCTTCTGATACAAAAGAAGGTGTCTCTTAAAGACTTGGGGATCCACTCGTACTTGGCAAAAGAAAGGCAAAATGCAATAATAATAATAATAATAATAACTAGCCGAAAATAAATTTATTTATAAGGGCGTATAAATGAAAAGATTTGAAATTAAGAACTTTTTGCATTTCGGGGAAACATATGTTAAACACTCATATCGTCTCTTCTCTTCTTTCTTTCTTTCTTTCTTTCTTTCTTTCTCTTACTCACTGAAACCAAGTAGTGTCTCTGATATGTCAGCTCCGTGTTTTCACACGGTTAAAACGGAATAGTCCATTATTTATGAGGTATTGGCAGGACGTAACGGTCATGCGAACTAACTGAGGAACTGACTAACGAAAGGAGGGACAAACATAATAATATTAATAATAAATACAAAAACATGTACTCACAAGTACAACTCAACCTTTACGAAGGGCTTTATCTATGTAAGATGTATGCTATCTTAGTTTTCCTTTTTCGAAAAATGCTAAGGGGAAAATGTCATGATGCTATTTCTGACCTTAGGTCCCTAGTTGGGACCCGGAAAGAAATGAGTATAGACCAGAAATCAAAATAAATAAAAAAAAATAATGGTATGAGCAGAAACCACTACAAGTGAGAGAAAATGGAAACATTAATAATAAAAAAGAAAAGACAACACACAATAATATCAACTATGAATACGGTCAAAACCTGCTGACCGTGTTTGAAAAATCCTATCACTATAGATACAATTATATGTAATATATATATATATAATTATTTTTTTAAATATGATTTCATTGCTTCATTTTTCATGTTTCAAAAACATAAGCAAAACCTTCAATTTCATTTATAGAAATTAAATTAAATTAAATTAAAGCAGCTAGTTCTGTTTCATTCTCAAGCGAATTTTGGAATAAATAATTTTGAAATTTATGGAGCTTTATAAGCATATACATTCGTAATATTAATTTAATTAATTTTTTTTAATGATTTTTTTCTAGATTTTCAGTGCATGAACTCCGAAAATGAAGAAATATTCCAGAGACACATTAATTTTTACAACATAGCTGTAAAAAATAGTGGATACAAAAAAGCTAACATCAATTATATAATAAACAATAGTACAAACCAGTAGAAAAACAGAAAAAAAAATCATTTGGTATATCCTTCCTCGTTCAACCAGATGGTTATCAATAAGCTAGGGCAAAAATTCCTAGCTTTAATTGAAAAAGACTTTTCTACTGATAGCAAGCTTAGCAAGATCTTTAATGAAATCACCTTAAAATTAAGTTACAACTGCACTGAAAATCTACAAAGAATCATAAAAAAAAAAAAAACATAATAATAAAATACTGAAAAAACACGCTTGTCAAAATCAAATAAACAACAACCCTAAATTAAAATTAGACAAAAATATTGAAAAATTATGTGATTGTAGAAACCCTGAAGATTGTCTGTTGGATAATAAATACCGTATAGAATCTGTGGTATACAAATGCACAATCTCATCCATTGAAAATCCAAACAATGAATATATATATATATATATATATATATATATATATATATATATATATATATGATCCACGGAGAATGAATTTAAAATTAGATGGAGACAACACAAAAAGCTCCTTCAATAATATTAGAAATAGAAATCAGACATCTCTATCTAAATATTTTTGGCATTTAAAAGAAACGAATAAAACACCAAAAGTAAAATGGAAAATAATAAATAGAACGAGAACTTGTAATACCTGGGATGACTCATGCCCTTTATGCTTACATGAAAAACTACACATTATTAAATTTCTAAAAACAAAAATTTATTAAATCAAAGACATGAGATAACGGTTTTTTGCAGACACCAACAGACATTTGCCTTAAATAATTCGCTTAATTTTTTTTTAAATTTCAAAGTCTATAAACAAGTTCAATTAAAGCAATAGGTTTAAAAACTTAACCCAATCACTAAAAAAAACCTTTAAGAAGTCGTCAACAAAAAAACAAAAAAACAAATTGTAGTTCAATACGGCATATTTATATACAAACAACCGTTTTTTAAAAAAAATTCTTTATGTATACAAGTACACATTTAACGCCGTAACAAAAGTGTCAAAAAACTTGAAATTGTCGTTGAAATAGACCAGACGATATGCGTTGAACAGATGTCATCATTCCTTTTAAAAAAAGGCACCTCGACCCTACTTTGCTTAACCTCTTTTCTAAAGTAACTAATATGTTGATACAATAGTTGTCAGTGAAAATGAATACCCTAACACCTCTTAATAGAATGATTAATTTTCTCCGTATCCATAGAAATTAATATTACGAATGTATATGCTTATAAAGCTCCGTAAATTTCAAAATTACTTATTCCAAAATTCGCTTGAGTATGAAACAGAATTAGCTGCTTTAATTTAATTTAATTTCTATAAATGAAATTGAAGTTTTTAGCTTCTGTTTTTGAAACATGAGAACTCTTATGTAGCAATGGAATCATATTTAAAAAAAATAATTATAATATTGGCTCTACTGTTGTATTGAGAACTGTTTTTTTACAAATAAAAACAAAAATACTAAAGAATTTTGGATTATTAACCTAACGGTTCTTTCCTATTTTTCTACACACACACACACACACACACACACACACACACACACACACACACATATATATATATATATATGTGTGTGTGTGTGTGTGTGTGTTTTAAATCTACATATTCAGTTAAACAATCATCTTTGATAATAACTAGCCGAAAGCTTTATACAATTTTACACACTTTATGTCAAGAAAAGAAAAACACTTGTACGAATGCACGAAAAAAATGTGAATAAAAAGCTCAATCACAGTAAATCTCAATCGTTTTTAATTAAACTTGTATAAAAGTGGGATTGTTGCCCAAATACACAATCATATATATATATATATATATATATATATATATATATATATATATATATATATGTGTGTGTGTGTGTGTGTGTGTGTGTGTGTGTGTGTATCAAATATCCGAATCTCTTTAGTTTCATTTCCAGTTGGTCTAAAAGAAAGTCATGTTGCCTAAAATTAACCTATTATATTACCCAATATCCCTTTTATTGTGGTTAATTAGAGGAAGACCCCCACACCTACACAATTCGATTGATACTATCGATTAAACCATTATACAGAGACAATGACGGACCGGGGAAATATCTGTTCGGCTGTGGACTGGAAAGGACGCCCACATTTTCTTCACGTGTTTCCTAGTGTTGGAAACAATTAGAGAAGTTAAAAACCAGAGAACCTGATAGGACCAAATAAATAACAAAATATTCGATAATGCAAACATTAAACCGTTGCGCAACCAGATTTTATATCTATTTATTAACAACGTTAAATGGTAGCTTTTAAAATAACTCTGGCATCAAGAAAAAAAAAAGAGATAGAAACAAAACAAAACAAAAACATTTCCAGAAAATTGCCCGAAAAATAGAAAACAAAATATATACCCTGGACATTGTGGCCCTGCCTATAATATTTGGTTCGCTTGAAAACATATAAAAAAAAAACGATCCACATTGAATGAATTTGAAATCACGGGAAGACTTACGTCTCTCCACGTCTAGATTTTTTCTCTAGTAACGATGATGATAATAATAATAATAATAATAATAATAATGATGACCATAATAATAATAATGATGATGATCATGATAATAATATCAACGATGATGCTGATGATCATAATAATGATGATGATAACGGTAATGATGGTGATATATTTTGTTTTTTAGTAATGTTCACCAAATACAAGTCCCAAGAGCCATTCAAGGTAGGGTGTTACAGTGTGGAGTTGTATTAGCGTAAGAAAGGGCAATATAACATCAAAGATAGCTAATTCTAGATTTGAAGAGGCGACGATTTAATTAATAAATAAAATTTCTGAGTTCAGGCGAAGACGTTAGATGTATAGAATTGAAGTAAGACTTTAGAAGGAGGCGGAAATCCAACCCTAAACAGGAAACAAAGGATGAATATCTACTCCTGTTCAAAAGACCAGCTTATTTAAATAAAACTGGCAATCCACAAGAAAATTTATCGGTTTTCCAATTTGAATGTTCTGACGAATCATAATTTTTAATTTTAGGATTAAGTAAGCTACTATGTAAGTTCTTCGACAACAAAAATTCCATGAGAAATTCTTTAATTGCATCTAATATGAATGGATAAGGAACAAATGGGAAACGTTTGTAAATCGAACATGTTTCGCCTTATTAAAACTTCATCACAGAATGAGATATAGAGAAAAGAACTTTTTCTTCATATCTCCTAATAAAGGCAAAACTTGTTAGATTTAAAAATGTTTCCTTTTGGGATGTGTGGGTGGTGTAATGGATACATTCCTCTCTCAGTCATGTGTTAATAAGACTCGTATCAGAAAATCTTTAAAATAAGATTAGAAAAAAATTATAAAAAAAACTTAGAATCCCAAAATATGATTCATCTTTACATAATCTCAAAAAGGTTGATAAGACGTAAAAAAAAAATCAAAGTTACCTATTGGTTCCTTATCCTATCAATATGTCGGATTCCGATCCATATTTGATCCCAATTATATATATATATATATATATATATATATATATATATAATATAAATATAAAATAAAATAATGAATATAAATTTATAGTATAAATATAATCAACAAATATTCATTGTTTTTTTCACCGTTTGGTGCAATCTGAGTTTCATACGGGCAGCAATTTTCAGGTAATTCAGTACTTCAGGACCTGATGACTGCAGCGTGCAGTAAACTCGAGTTTTACCAAACGGTGATATGTATATATATAGTATCAATTATATATATATATATATATATATATATATATATATATATATATATATATATATATATATAATTGTATATATATATATATATATATATATATATATATATATATATATATATATATGTGTGTGTGTGTGTTAATTAAAGAATATTAAACACTTAAAATTCCATAGGTAATAATTTCATGAGACCTCTAAAAACACCAGCCTCTCAATCTTCAAACAAATCACAATGAAATGGAAAATATATTCCGGGTTAAAAACAAGAGATATTGCTATTTTCTTTTAGAAAATGGGGGAAAAGTCAGAAAGTTTTGATATATTTTGACATACTGATCTCATTATCTGATAGTCATGACTGGGTTTTCCTGCTTGTGTGGCATGGTGCAGTGTCCTGTTGCCAGGCATAGGGTCTTCCAGCAGCAATCCTCTTGACAAAGAGCAACACTACCCCCTCAAGGCAATTGATGTGGGCCACCGTAATAGTTTTGAGAACCTATGGGAAGATGAATGTAGACATAACGTCGCCATTACTAGTGATCACTCCAAACACCTTCGTAATCACCATTAGACTCATCCAACTCTTTTCGAATCCCCTGAATTGTCCTCAGATTGACACTCAAGCACTCTGAAATCTTCGGATTGGGGCTTCCGGCGCGAATGTCATGCAGTTCAGCATACCGTTTACAAATTTCTGGCGCGAATGCCAAGCCTTACAGTATGCAGTTTCCAAGTGAATTGCAATATGATGCTCTTTTTCTCACAGACGGTGCCCAACTGACCTTACTATATTGCGCAGTCGACATAATAAAAAAAGCAAGTGTACTGGAAATGTATCGGTAGGAGTTAAATACGCATACTTTCTTTTCATCCCGGTTCATATGAACTCAAAAGGAACTTTTTTGTATGTATGCAACGGGTCATAATTTCCGATCTCTCATTCAAAAGGTTTTTTTGTTGTTCTGAAAATGTTATTATAGCTAACTTTTCCTTGTTGACAAATGTTGTAGATATTACTAGAATTATTATAAGGTTTGTTTTTTTTAATTTTCCAGTTTACAATCGGATCTTTTTTAAATTTTTTCTTTAATTTCCAAACATGGATGGCTAGTCTAGTAGAATTCTTAAGGCTTCTAGCCTTTCCATATATATATATATATATATATATATATATATATATATGTCACACATTAGAAATGGACAAAGTCCGACAATTATTTTTAAGACACTTTTATGTTCATACATTCTTTTTATAGATACAAATATTTAAGTAAATGCTCTGTTTATAATAAACAATATTAAACAACATTTACCTGAATGTCCGAGAAATTTTCACAGAAAATATTCGTCTTCCGACAGGTTTCGAACCTGTATCCGTATAGGAAACGTCATTTAGCATGACGTGCCTTTACCGATTTGGCCACGAGGGAGCGTTCGGTTAGCAAGGTCGAATTTACTGTATTTAATCTTCAATCTTCCATGAATCTCTCACGTACGTTCATATCTGCTCATGGCGTATCAAATGTAAACAAATGACGTCACACATTATGAAATGGACAAAGTCCGACAATTATTTTTAAGACATTTTATGTTTATACATTCTTTTTATAGATACAAATATTTAAGTAAATGCTCCGTTTATAATAAACAGTATTAAACAACATTTACCGGCCTGAATATTTTCTATGAAAATTTCTCGGACATTCAGGCCGAGCATTTACTTAAATATTTGTATCTATAGAAAGAATGTATAAACATAAAAATGTCTTAAATATATATATATATATATATATATATATGTGTGTGTGTGTGTGTGTGGTTAATACTGTTTATTATAAACATAGCATTTACTGAAATATTTGTATACAAAAATAACGTAGAAACAGAAAATATATTAAAATAATTGTCGCATTTAGTCCATCTCATAATATATGATGTCATTTGTTTACGTTAAGGTACGCTTCGAGCAAATATGAGCGAGAAAAATGATGGCAAATATGTTGTTTAAAAGCAGTAATTTGTTTACTTTGCTAACCAGACGCTGCCTCTGTAGCGAAATGGCACGTGAGGCTTTATAATGGTTCCGTAGGCTATAGGTTCGATTACTGCGAGAGGAAATATATTTTCTATGAAATTCCTCGGATAATAACAAATAAAGGGAAGATGTTTTTCAATATATTAAATAAGCACTTCCTTAATACGTCCGGACTACATAAGCTACTTAACCGAAATACGTTCAAATTAAGCACAAGCAGTATGGGCAACATCATAAACAGAATGAATAGCAGAAATTTAAAACTACAAAATGATGTGAAAGGTGAGAATATGACCATATGCAATTGCAGGTCAAAAAATAACTGTCCTTTAAATGGACTATGCCGTACTGAACAGGTTCTATATTTTGCTGAGGTGGAAGGTGAAAATGGTTGCACAAAAAATACATCGGGCGTACAGAGGGCTAGTTCAAGAGGAGGTGGTACAATTACACCTCATCTTTTAGAATTCCGTAGCATAGGTACAGCGCGAAACAGCTATTATTGGAAGTTTAGGGAGAAACATTATCAAAAGTCCAAGCATTAAATGTAGCATTTTAAGAAATATAAAGACTAAAATAATAGTCGAGAATACGTGTAGTCTATGGCAGGAAGAGAAACTGGCTATAGCAACATATAAAAACAGCAATAAATTGCTGAACGGGAGGTCAGAGATGATGAGCAAATGCAGATATTTTAAGAAGTTTAGTTTGGGGTTATTTCAACCCGATTAAAGTTTTTTTTCCCCACTACTTCCGTTTTTCCGACTATATCCGGTTTCAAAAGTACTTAAGTTTTTGAGTTGATTTGCTGAACAAACCACCTGAGGAGACTGTAGAAGTTGAAACCGCCGTAGTGTGCCCTGGTCAGTTTTCACCCTTTTTATATATATATATATATATATATATATATATATATGTTTTAAAGAAAAACAGACCACTTTAAGGTTCCATTATAATAATTTATTTCACCAGAGCCCTTTTAAAGGACTCTGGAACATCAGATAGCACTTCCAAAAGATGAAACGAAACGAAATGAAATGAAAATTCATACTTTTGATGGATCGTGTAAGTTTTTGTAATTTAACAGAGGAAGTAATGAGTGGTGGGTGGGTTGAGAGACCTGGTCGAGTTTAGAGAGGGTTTATTTAATATTTTTCTAATCATATATATATATATATATATATATATATATATATATATATATATGAAAGTGAACATTGAAGTCAACACACAGAGTCGCTAGGCTGTTTCATGCTAGACACAATCCTCAGGGCGTCCTGACGATTGTGTTTAGCTCTATCTGTGTGTGCGTGTGTGTTTGTGTGCGTGCGCGTGTGTGTCTGTGTGCAAAAGTAGGTACACGCATATATTATACAAACATATCAATAATAACAAGGAAAGCTCGACGTAGTGTAATGGTTAGCAAGCCTGTTTCTCTAGAACAATTACGACTGGGCAATGTATTCGATCCTCACAGTGTATTCCATACTTTCGGCCTTGTGCCATATCTAAGCTACGCTTAGAAAACACCATAGCAATAAATAACATTTATATAATACTTACTGTATATCTACTTTTGCAGCCCCTTGAATATTACAATTATATTTTATATAGCACACAGATGTAATCTTTTGAGATCAGGGAATAACACTTTTATACCGATGGGAAAAAGCGCCCGTAAAATTGGCGATCGTACAAATCGGGCGATTCTTATAATGTTTTCTTCCAAGAATTAAAATCTATTAGCATTTACCCAGTAAGATTCCATCAGGTGATCTCTCAAAGTTGAGATAATATATACCAGTGCGTGGGCACTGTGAGCAAGGTGTAGCCAAGATCACCAGACCGTAGCCTAATTGAAAACTATGTTTATTGTAAAATCTCCACTATTCGCTCTGCATTGCTTTCACTGTATTAAAGTTCCGACTCAGCCGCTGTTTACTTAGTTGTATTGCCTGTCAATCAAGAATCTCAGTTGATCCGGTATCAAATAAACCGATGAAAAATTCTGTCAGCTCAGACATTTGAGCCTTCGTATCTAACGTAAGTACAAATACCGAAAGGGACATTATGGGTTTCGCTTCATGTGTAAAAGAATTCGTTTAATTTTCAACTTGAGAAAGCAAGACTTTACACGAAAATAACTTGGTATATATGTCGAGGGAGTCCCACGCCTTTATGCCATGATGATCTTTTTCAGAGAAAGAACCTCCCTCACGTAAGAATTGGTATCACTGGCAATCTCTTTTAATATGCAACATTGAAAGGCGTTTGGAATGAGGAATGATATAAAATTATTGAAAAATAGATTCTTTTAAAAATCGGTATCACACCATGCAAGGCAGTAAAGCCAGTAAGACAGAGGGGGTTACTGGGTGTGGAAGAATTAGTAATAGAAGCATTAATAATGAGCGGGAAGGATGGAGTCGGAAGGGAGTTCCGCAATCGAGAAAGAAACCGTTAGCATAGAATTTACAGTTACACATAGCCAAATCAACTGTAAGTTAATGAGACCTCATTGCTAATCTAGTACTGCGCTTAAATTCATAAAGTCTAGGTACCATATCGACGAGCTCATCCGAACAATTACCATGAAAGTTTTTTTTTTTAATCAATGTCACCCCATGCAAAACAGTAAAGCCACTAAGACACAAGCGGTTACTGGGTGTGGAAGAATTAGAAAATAGAAACAATACTAATGAGCGGGAAGAGAAAAGAGTAATCAGGAGGACAGTAGATAGTGACTGACATTGCATTTAAATTTTTGGAGATTAAAGTTTGCCGGAAAGCACAGAGCCGGAAGTGGGTACCATAAGCGAGAAGTGCAAGAAAAGAAACTATTAGCATAGAACTTACGGCTACATCTAGCCAGAACAATTGCACAATGATGAGATCTCGACGCCAGTCTGCGCTGAAATTCACAAAGCCTAGATACCGTAGCGAAGAGCGATATTTATTTCCGCTTCAATACAGAAAATGTGGCGCAAGGTCAAAATGGGGAAAAGGACGGTCTTGTTCTGTCTTAACTTTAAACTTAGCTATCCGCAAAAACTGACCCAAACGTAGCATAATATTCCTAACACCAAAACAACACATTCTTTCTTATTACATTCACCATAATGCCTCATTGTCTCTATGAAAATCCTAACTAGTCCCTATATGTACAATTCATTGTCTATGGGGGGAAGGGGAATAAAATAACAATTTAAAACCTAGCCCCAATGAGGATTCATAATATGACTACAAATCTATTTAGAAGATACTAAACAAAATAATGTTAGTAATACCCCCCCACACACACACAACCCTTAAATGTGGCAGAAACATCAGTTAACTGAACGAAATTAATGCAGGACTATAATAATATAAAACATCCATTCATCCCAAGCACTCACGCAAACACATACTCATTCAGACACAGCAGCAAATGCGAAAAACACACCCGAAACGAAAGGCAGCCCGCATCCACCAGAGAACTGACATCACTGACCACCTAACGAGGGAGAGGATGGGGAAATAAACCAAAGAATAAACGGGGACAGAAATAAAAGGGGCCAATGAGTATACATCCCCTAGCTAAGTCAACTGGAATGAAAAAACTAAAGACACAAAAACAACCCTAAACTAGCCTAATTTCGGGTGGGGTTAGCCTATATTCAACAGAGGGAGAACAATATCCACAAGTGCCACAGCAAGTCAGCACCTTCCACTCGACACAGACGCGAAAGATTCACCCACCTTTTGCTAAATTCTGGTGAAGTGATCCGCCGCTTTTCCGTGTTAATCTTGACTTTAAGTTGATACTTAAAGTACAAGATTAGTTGGGAAGAAGTGAACTTCTCGCCTCCATAGAATCCCTTCTGGCGTGTCGTCTAAGTTACGACTCTTATAACTCCTGCGTAAGCAAAAGAACACGTAGTATTAAACCTTTGTCAACGGCAGTGCTACAAACAGAACTTGCCTCAAGGACAACGATACCATAGGGAAGAGCTCATCCGAACACTTGCCATGTAAATATTTATAGAAAAACACAAGGCGTTTATTATCCTGGGCAGACGATTCTGGCACCATCACATTTTGGGTGTGCCTGAAAACCACACTGTGGGTTGAGTAAACCTTGTGAATGTAATTATGAAAACCACTCAGTAGATTGCGCAAAACCTCGTAAGTGAATTTTGAAAACCACACCGCGGGTTGAGTCAAAACTTGAGAAAGAAATTGGGTTGATGGAGCTGTTTTTACGCTGTTGATCGTTGTATTGCCATGAAGTCACAAGCCTATTGTCGACTCCTCTTTTCCCTTTATCCACATAATCTTAGCTTCCAACCAGCTGTGAGGAATACGAAAAATAATAACTCCACTCCTTTCAAATTCAGGCGAGATGAGGAAAAAGACGGAAAGAATTTCGCGAGCCTACGTGAAATTTTCTTTGGGTCAATGAAAACTTTGACTTCATAGTGATTGGCCGGCGAGCTGAAACAAAAAAAAAAAAAACAAACAAACAAAAAATGAAAACAAATTCGTGAGCCTATGTGAAATTTTCTTTGGACCAATGAAACCTTGTTTTCACAGGAATTATCCATTGAGCTTAGAAAATGAACGAAAAGAAAATAGCGAGCCTATGCGAAATCCTTTTTGATATAAAATAAGAAAAAAAAATTAAATCAACACGAGAACAGTGACTGAAGCCATGTGAAAAGTTTCATTTCTGTTCACGCGTCCGGCGTTCAGATTTTCACTAGTGTCAAATTACTTGCTAATTATATTATTGGCCTTAACGAAGCACTTGCCTCTTCAAAGAACTTTATTTCAACAATCCAAGAAAGCTAATTATTTTAAACTATCTCTCTTCATCTACTTTTGAACCTATGCAACCGTATAACCCTTCTGTGAACAATGAACATTCTTACCATTTTGATTTAAACATTTTTGAATATTATTTTGTGTTAGATGATTTAATCTATTGAAATAACATTTCCTCTTCATGACAATTCATTGAAACTACAGACTTTAAAAGTTAATGATTTATTTTCCTGAAACGAGCTACAAGCTTATTCATCAATAAATTCCTTATCTTGTTTTGTTAAAACTTTACCCGTGTATTTCCTTATAATTATCTATCTCTATTAATCTTCTTGCCTTGGGTAAATCAATTGTTCATTTTACCCCCGAAGTCCCACGTAACTATATACCTTCTTGTGTATTCATATAACGCGCTTCATTTATCATTACTATTACGACAGTAGCCCTCTATTTAGAATGGCTCATGAACCTTGTATTAGATAAAATTTACTTTAATAAATAAGCTTGTGGTTGGCATAGGTGTGAGGAGGGGGGGATTTTTTTCGTAAAGTTAAAAGCGGAAGTGGGTGTCAGTTTATTACTTCCCTTACTTAAACGTTTCTCTTTTTGATGCTTACCTGAAGGTGGTAGTTTAGTTGCTTTCATATCTTTAGGTAATTTTCTTAATATTTTTCTCTTTGTTTACATTGGCAATACCAACATTTTAAATATTTTTTTGTTTGTCAATCCGTTTTCCTGGTCTCTAACTTTTTACCCTTTAAATTTTTCTCGGATTACATTTTGTGAAATTTTTTAATAACATTTATTCACTTATTTTCCATTTCAGTTCTTTCTTTTTATTATCTCTGTTCAAGTCTTTCACAATTTCCAACATTGTACTGCCATCATTCAATATGTTTAAAAATATTTTTTAAAATTTATTATTATTTATTTTCTTATTATTTATTTATTTATTATTATTTTTTATCCCTGTTCAAGCCTTTAGCAATTTTCAACGTTCTACTCCCATGATTCAATAAGTTTAAAAATATATATATATTTTTTTCTATGAGGTTAAATCTTTCTTACGACCCTTTACGACTAAATCTTTCTTAATGTACATTGATTTTACATTTTACGGCTTATAAATTCTTCGTGAATTATTTAAAACCAAAACATTTTGGATCGTAAGAAGAGTACTTTTTATGTAAGTGAATATTGCATTAAAATTTCTTTGAGAATAACAATGCTTTTTCCAGATACAGGTCTTACTACTTTATCCATAGCAGAGGTGTGAAGAGATGCCAAGGGCATTTGCGCGTAAGTGAATGTAATGAACTCAACTGAATTCGAACTTAGGCCTCCGCTTACTCCTCCCGAGTGGCTATACATTACGCCACATGCACATCCACAATATTTAAGGTGTAGGAAAACTTTGACTTCATACAACTAACTCTAACTTCATATAAATAATAGGACAAATTCTGTTCTTCATTTTTGGTAGAACAACCAGTTCAGGACAACACTGAATTCAAAATTTGCCTGAGAATTCAAAATTCGCTTCCGTCAGGTTAGCTTGTCTTAGACATATTCATTGTGTCTAGGGTTGGTGCATAAGTGGTTCTACAACGGCCCTATTAGTTTACAAGACTATTGATTACAATTGGCGAAGGATTGGAATTGGACCGAGTTGGGGAACTGGTTTTGCTACAAGCATTTCTCTAATATCACTGCTGGCGAGCAGACGACATTTGTAATATCGGTTTCTTTCAATCTTTTCCTGATCTTTCCAACGTGTGTAATCTTTAAATTAATCGGCGCTGAATTTCTCATATATATATATATATATATATATATATATATATATATATATGCACAAACATTTTCTTACATATATACATTATGAAATATATTAAATTTATCTACAGGGCACCTCGACCTGAGGTAATGGTCAGGAACATTGTCTAACTAGATCAATTACGGCTGAATATTGAATTCGATCCTCACTGGGTGCTCCACACTTTCGGCCTTGTGCCACATCAAAGGTAAGCTTAGAAAATCACCATTCGGCCCTTCGACGTAGTATAATAATGGTTAGCAAGCTTGTTTTGCTAGATCAATTATGACCGAGTCATGAGTTCGATTCTCTCTGAGTGCTCCATAAGTTACGCTTAGAAAATAATTTTTGGAACACTTCGACTTAGCAAGTTTGTTCCGCTATATCAATTACGACTGAATCGTGAGTTCGAGCCTCACTAGGTGCGCCATACATTCGACCTTGTGCCACACATAAGCTACGCTTAGAAAATCATTTTTGGAACACTTCAAAGTGTTTAGCAAGTTTGTCTTGCTACATCAATTACGACTGAGTAGTGAGTTTCGGCCTTGTGCCTATGTTTAGAAAATCACCATATATAATTTATAAATTGGTTATATAACTACTACCTTATCCCGTCATACTACTTGGTGATATTCTTATATTGATGAACGAAGGATGTTTGGTACTGGTGTTTCTCTTATTAGCATGCGCAAGATATCTGTTGATAATACTTATACAAGTCTACATTAAATACAAAAAGGGATACAAATTCTTGAAGGTCTTATCATAAAAGAAAGCTAAATTAAATTTTCATCATTCACTGTACTAAGAATTTTAATATATTTAACAACTAACATACATTATGATTGGAAAAAATCGTTATATACCTAGCTTCTCAAGATGATAAGATTGACACAAGACCCAATATTGATCCTTCCTAGCAGAAACTTTGTGGCAATACAAAAGACTGACCAGTTCCCTTAAATATTATCCTTTAATGATGACTTTGGCATCAGGGAATGACCAGAACCCTATCGCTTAAATTGTAAAGAGTAAAGTGTAACCTTGGAGGATGCCCCTGGAAATAGACTTTGGATAATTCCCGCTCAGTGGCCCTAAATGCGCTGTTGAATTTTAAAATTGAAATAAAATTTTTTTTTTTGTTGTTTTTTTTTAAAAAAAAACAACAAAAAAAAAAAAACAGAGCTTCTCCAGATGATTACACGAATAGTTGTAATTTTTTCATTTAGGTGCCAGCATATTATAGGCGATAATGGCTCGCCACAACCTCCTATTTTCTATTGTTCTATCGCTTGCTAATTTACCACCCTGTTTTTTTCTTTTTGGCACTTTTTCAGCTCTCTACCAAATTTTCTTAAGGAGATTACTCCTTGTTTCTCTCCCGGTTCTCTTGCCTTCGGAATATCTTGTGAGTGTTAAACTCTGCATGCCTTCTTCCCTCATTATATGTAACCAAGTTGTCACCTGTCTCTTTCTAATTGTTAAAGAGCTTACGATCATATCACATTGAAATACCAGTTCTCGTACGATCACGGTAGTTAAGCAACGTCAGTAGCGAGATGGGTATACCAGCTGATGTAAGCTTGAATGTGCGGGTGGTGTAATGGATAACTACTCGGAATCGTAAATCTGAGAGCCGAGTTCCAATTCCAGTCGGTTTCTTTATATTCCTTTACGCGCAAATTGGGAAAGGTATGAAGCCATCTCTTCTCCTCCCAGCTATGGGTTAATTAGTAAGACGTGTATCGGTAAAAAAATCATTATTATCCCCGAAAAATAATTAAACATCTTAAAATATTTTCTGGTTTTAAATAACTTACAATGGGTTGATTATCCGTGAAAAACAAATCAGTTAATTGATCCTCATTGTTAAAGGTATATTTTTTGTAGTCTCTATTCTTAAAATCTTCTCGTATTTCACATGATGTGTCCATGGTATTCCCAAAGGTCGTTGGTATTACCATGTCTTTGTAGCTTCATGTGTCGTCTTCAACATTCACTGCAACATAGAAGACTGTGTAGCAGCCGAAACCATTTTTTTTTGTTACTAATCCCTAAATAGTTGCTTAGTTTCTGAAAGGTGTCTTTCGTTCTTCCTATACACTTATCTACGAACCGTTATGATGTCTTGGAAATAATAGTAGAGTTGTTTCTCGTAGCCATCTCCATAATTTTTTTTTATTCAGGGCTGTTCTCTTAGACTGCCAATCAAGTTTAGAAAGCCGAATCTAGTCTGCTATTTAACCATGAAAGCGAAGGGTGCTCGTTTTTCCCCCCCAAAGATATAGCTGTTTGTCTTTCCAAAATTTTAGTGTGAAAGTGAATGCAATAGACTAGACCTGAACTTGAACTCGTTTATGACAGCGCTTAGACAACACGCTCATCTCAGGCAGACACTATAGTATTAATATATAGATTTTATCTCGTTTTTGGTCATCCAGTTGTAGTTTTGACAGGCAGACACTATTAGAAGAAAGAAAAATGAGAGAGAGAGAGAGAGAGAGAGAGAGAGAGAGAGAGAGAGAAAGAAAAAGAAATAGATTTCACCTTCAATTGTGTCTTTTCACAATTACCTACCCTGTACAGAAAACGATTTCTACACCAATGGTGAACTGTGCAATAAAGAATTGATACATATCTCGAATATGATTCATAAACCCATATAGAATTTTATGACAAGCGATTGTCAGTTCGAGAGAAAAAAAATGTTTAAAATTCTCACTTTTATTTGACGTGTATCAATCTTTTTTTTCAGTCTATTAGAATGAGCGACGCCTTTGTCCAGTAAGATATTCAACATGCGTAATATTTTTGAATCGAATACTCCTTGTATTGATGGGCGACAACCCATGTTAAAATATACATAAAATTGAAATTGCCATATATATATATATATATATATATATATACTAGCAGTAGAGCCCGGCGTTGCCCGGGGATGTAACAGTAAGAGATAGATCAAGTATCGACCATCATAAAGACTGAAAAATAAAATTGACAAAGATTATTATTTAAGGTTGACGGACACGCATGTCTTAATTAGTATTTTTTTTTTGTTTTGTTTTGTTTTTTTGTTTTTTTACGAATTGGTCAAACCCAAACTCAAACAAAAACGTTTTCAATCGTTATGAGTCTACCAATTGAATAGAATTTTATTATAAACAATTGTCTTGTAAATGGAATTTTTAAAGCATTCTGAATGTAAAAGTAAAAAAAAAGTATGCAAGACAATAAGAAACACTACCTGCCAAGAAAAAAAGTGAAGTTTTGTTGAAATCGGTTGAAAAATGTAGGAAATCCGATCCAATATATAAACGTACAGACACACACACAACCTGGGTTTTATAATAAGTATGATATATATGATAATAATATAGTTGTAAGGTATGGTATTGAACGTATGGTATGTTAAAGTGTTCAATATCAGTCGATAGAGTTATGTACATATAAAAGTGGTCGTTGAAGTCAAAACTCTGCGGCGACAGTCTGTTTCATGCTTAAACACAATCTTTAGCCAACGGCCTGAAGATTGCGTTTAATAGAATATTATGCTATGAAGGGCAAAGCCCCAATAAGAAACGTTTAAAAATTTGAAATATTCGCTTCTGTTTAAGCTTCACCAGGAATTAAATATGGAAAAAAAGTTCTTCTATTTTTAGTTTTATGTAGTTTATTTTTTATTGGTTAGGCAGAATTCACGTGTATTTGTCTTGTCTGGTAGCATTTGTGCTTAGAATTTTTGTGTGTTTATGTATTATAATTCTAGTTGGTCTATGCTGGATTTGGTTGATAATTTGTATGCGTGTGCGCGTGTGTTCGTCTAGTGGACATTTTAAAATAATCAAAAACCTCATTTTTAAAATAACCAAAAACTGGCACCAAACCAACTGCATAAAGTTAAAAAAAACGTTCATCAGATATGCAAAAATAGAAAGGAGCGTAAGGCAAGGATGAATCTTCTTACCGGACTTATTCAACCTATACAGCGAGGCAATTCTGAGAGAACTGGAAATCCTACGAGATTCGTCATTGGCGGCCACAATCTTAACAACATAAGATACGTAGATGGCACAGTACTGATAGCAGACACGGAAAAGAAACTACAAAACCTCCTACAGAAGGTAATGAAGGAGAGCGAGAAGAAGGGACTAAGCATAAACTACAAGAAGACAGAATTCATGGTCATCAGTAAAAAGATGAGCCGGAAATGCTACTTTCATCTTCTCTCATATAATTCTTCAATTCAGTGGGAGGGGGGGTGACCTACGATTAATTGCTCGAAAAATGCATCTCGGTTTCTTTACACCTTTTGCAGTCTTGTAATGAAACTCTATATTGTGGGATGCTCCATCCGCAGTTCTGTGTGCAGTCTTCTGTCTGCTGCTTCAGCATGGTTGTTTGTCCGATCTTGAAAATTAAACACCAATCAGCCAAATAGGCAAACTTTCAAAATATCTACGACCCAAAGCCGATCTACAAGATGTGCACAATATGGCAGACAACACTGATCTGAAACTATGAATTCGAAGCCAGCGTTGAGTTTTCCCCGCGCTAAGTAGGTTGGCGGTGAGTTGTCTTGGAGATGTCTTGGCCGGTTTTAAGTCAGCGGTGTTGAGTCGGCGGCGATGAAATTTCCAATCCCGAATTATATATATATATATATATATTAATCATATTCTGTTACCAATGATTGCAACGATTCTTAGTCACTGATAATTCATTTCTTCTTGAGTTTCAATGCACAATACGCAGGATGAGTACAGAAAATTACCTCAAAGCCACTTTGGTCCAAGTTTTTCAAAATTCCTCTCATTACAATCGATACAGAATATTTCATTCCCGTGTGTATTCATCTTTTTTTTTTTTTACCAATACAAACACAAACCAATATGGCTATTATGAACTATTCTGTGATTGGGTGAACATTTCTAATCTCAGAGTACAGTACTGGATTTATTAATTTGCATAATATTTCTAGCTCAAGCCAGATAGAAGCCTTAATTGTGCAATTCTTTTTCAGTTAATACGAGCTATATGTGCCTCGCCTTTATATGTATTATAACCCCGGCAGTGAGGAGACATTTCTACACATGAATATATGGTTTGGCTATTTCCATGAAAACCAAATGCAATAAAGTTGCCAAGAATGCAATGCATTTTATTGTATACTTTCCTTTCTTCAAACTCTTCACGAGAAACAACGATGACTTGGAAGCCATGCTGAGGATTCATAAGTTTATGACACTTAAATTCAATAATCTGTCGATGAAAAATCATAAAATAAATTGCTTTTTTTCTAACCATGACACCATTCCATAGAATATGTCACGTTTTTCATTTTGATTCAGTAGCGTAGATCCTTCTACGGTGAATTGCTATTATTATTATTATTATTATTATTATTATTATTATTATTATTGTTAGAAATATTATGATTATAAAATGCTTACGTATTTTGATTGGACCATTTATTTTCAAAACTGAATATTTATATTTATTTACCCAATTTTGATGTTTAAAATCTCTAGTGTAAGTTGAGATAATCAATAAATTTATTTTAACGAGTAATAATAATATACCCAACAATAAGCCTAATGATTAAACTGGCATTTTCTTCAAAAATCTAAATGCAATGTCAATCATTATTGTTTGTCTTCTTAATCTCAATTCTTTTATTGTTCTCTCCCCTAAATAGTGTATTCTTTTTCTTATATTTTTCACACTCAGTAACCTCTTGCGTCTTAGTGGTTTTATTGCCTTGCTTGGAATGAAATGGTCAAAAAGAAAGAAAGAAAACTTCACATATCCCTCGATGAATTACGAACAGTCAGTTATTAGCCTTAGAATAAAACATCCCATTCTTAGTGTTATGTAGTGGTTTCACAGTGGAGACTTGTATTTTGTACTAAGCCGGTCCTAAAATAGGTTCGACGTACAAAACGTTAGGAACTTGATATAATAGGTAATGACGCAGTAATCTAGTTGTGGTCGCTGATACTTTAATATCCGACTAACGGTCGTCCGACATCGACTCACTGAGCGACTCACTCAGTGACTGCTACTACTACTCCTTCTTATTATAGGTGGGAGAGTCTATTAACTATAGAAAAGGTGTGTTCCACTATAACACTTAGATATGTATTCTGGCCGCCACAGTCTTAACAAAGATACGCAGATGACACACTACTGATAGCAGACACGAAAAAATCTACAAAAGGTAGCGGCGGAGAATGAGAAGAAAGGACTAAGCAAAAACTACAAGAAAACAGAATACATGGTCACCAGTCAAAGGAAGAGCCCGAAATGCAATTTAAAGGTCGGGAACACTAGAATCAAGCAGACGCGGAAGTTTAAATATCTAGGAAGCGTCTTGAAAAAGGACGGTAAGTGTGACACTGAGATCCGTAGACGTATTGGGATGGCCAAGGACACATTCCAAATGCTGGGCAGAGTACTGAGATACAGGGGGATGTCTTTGGTAAGAAAGAAAAAAATACTGAACTGTTATGTGACGTCTGTCCTTCTTTACGGCAACAAATATTGGACGATTTCCTCAAAGATGAAGAACAGACTCGAGGCGACAGAGATGTGGTTCTACAGAAGGATGCTAAGGATATCATGGACCGAACATGTGAGCAACGATGGGGTTTTAGAGAGGTTGCAAACAAGGAGGAGGCTTATACTTAATATCAGGAAGAGGTAGCTGAGGTTTCTCGGACTCACAATGGTGAAAGAGGGCTTGGAGAATGTGATACTCACGGGTCAAATAGAGGGAAAAGAAGATAAGGGAAAGCAACGCGTGACATACCTGACGAGCTTGAGCAGGTGGATGACAGAACATGGCCTGGGGGGAGGAAGCAGAGTGTAGGAACTTGAAAACTGCAAGGGATAGAGGGGGTGGAGAACAATGATCACCTACGTCTTGAAAGGTTGGTTTTGGTTTGGTTTGTTTTACGACGTATCAACTACAATGGGTTATTTAATGCCAACAATTTTTATTGCTGATAATATTTTTTTCCTAAAAAAATAATGTATAGTTCGTAATATTTTTTTACAAAGTATTTCTGGTATTAAACTTATTTTTACATTTTCATTGTGTTTAGACCCCAGTTTGCGGATTAACTATTTGCCCATAGCTAGGACCCTAACAGGTGCTACCACACCGGGTCTAGGTGGATCTGGGAAAACCAGCAATTAAGAGGTGGTTCCACGCTCCTCAAAATCTCCTGATCAGAGGCCTTGCTGCTGGATGTAGTTTATCGTCATACCCAGAACAGTTCATGAAAGGACATGGCATATAAAAAGAAAAATGAACAAGAGAATATAATAGCCTTGAAGTTTGTGTATATACAGTAAATTGTTCTTTTTTTATATAGTTAAACGAATCATTTCCATCTCTTTAATTTCTCTTTATAGGCTTGTCGTGAATATCATTCAGATCACACAGATTTTACCACTTGTCGTTATAATGATGCCACAGATAAAAAAATACATAGTTTTCTATCACCAGAAAATATTTCATTTATCAGTTAAGAACTCACTTTTCTTTTGTGGGACATGTACGTTCAAGAGGTGAGAGATCATGGCTCTCCATATCTTCCTATCCATTGTGGCTTTTAATAATGTTTATCTTTTTAACTATAGCTCCGAATCGCTGTTTTCTTATTCATTTACACAAACACGTTAGCTACGTTGTTTTTCTCTATCCCTTATTGTTTCCATTTTCCTCAAAGCTTCCTCGTTGCTTATATGCTCCGTCCATGGTATTCTCAGCATCCTCCTGTAGAACAACGTCTTTATTGCCTCAAGCCTTCTCTTGATCTGTGAGGAATTTGTTTTTAATCATTTCATCTCGAGCTGAACGGGACGTTCTTAAAGACGATACTAAGAATACAACGCGCCTATTAGCTTACTTCTTTACCATTATAAATAGATGCATGATTGGATAGTTTAATTTGATGGCATGTCAACACTTGTTGGGTTCGTTAATGTTGTGGATCAAAGATTCTATTAAGTAGTAATGGCCAATCAGACTAGCTATGTTAACCATTATCTACAGATGTTGATTGGTTGATTTTATGACATATCAACACTTTGTGGGTTATTTAATGTTGAATGTTGAATTTTGTTCGGAACATCCAGTCAGAATCAAACTCACTACTCAGTAGTAATAGTCAGCCAGACTAGCCTTGCTAACTATTATCCCAAGCAGAGTCACCTACAATGAATGGTTAGTTGATTTTACAATATATCAACACTTATTGGATTATTTAATGTTAATGTATGGGGCACCCGGTGACAATGAACTTCATTATTCAGTACTAATGCTCAACCATGCTGACCTTTATGCCGAGCCACCTACCATACTTGATCGGTTTTATAACAATCCAACTCTTGTTGCATTATGTAATGTTGAATTTTGTATTCACTACTCAGTAGTAATGGCTAACCAGAATAACCCCGTTAACCATTAACCTATACTGAGGCATAATGCTTGGTTGGTCTTATAAAATATCAACTCTTGTGTTATTTGTTGACCATGTTTGCCGTAGTCTCTGAATATGGAATCCAGTGAAGTCCGTAATGTGTTCAATATCAGAGTTTGGCAGTGAAGATTCAGAGAAAGTAGCGGCTGTTAAGTAATTCTTTAAGTCTTCGATATCAGGTTGGCAGTGGGGATAATTTGGGAGAAAAAACAAAATGGCTGCCTTTATACACGTCGGATTGAATATTTTGAGCTTTCTGATTGGTTAACCCTTCTATTGGTGAACTATAAAATGGGTGAGCTCATTTTGACTGGCTCACTAGTACATAGTACCCAAAAAACTGCAATGTTGTTTGGGGTAACCAGTGATGTTGACCATTACTCATTAGTAATGGTTAGTAGCCATGATTTCCTTAGAGAGATGGCAAACAAGGAGAAGATTTATACTTAACATCAGGAAGAGGCAGCTGAAGTTTCTGGGACACATAATGAGGAAGGAAGGCCTGGAGAATCTGATACTCACGGGTCGAATAGAGGGAAAGAGAGACAAGGGAAATCAGCGCGTGATATACATACGAGCTTGAGCAAGTGGATGACAGAATGTGGTCTGGGGGAGGAAGCAGAGGGAAGGAACTTGCTGAGAGCTGCAAGGGATAAGAAAGGTGGAGAGCCATGATCGCCAACGTCCTGAAAGAAGAATTTTCAATATCACTCGTTAACCATTGTCCCACAATGTAACGATGTGACATTCACTTGTAAATTAACAATTGCTGCTAAAACCTGTTTATAAATTTTCTTTTATCGATTATTATACTATTGAGGAAGGCATCTTCTTATATGGGCACCAGTTTTTAAGATGTACAGTGCGCATTTCTTGGTATTGGCTTCTAAGTCATGTTTTCTGATAGAGTTAACTTAAACTATGCCTGTCGTTAATTTTCGAGCGACAGACTCGGTCGGCCAAGTCATTTTGTGGAAAAAGAACTTTGGTGGCGGAGAAAATATTCATGAATCGTGGATTCTAAAAGGAAATCTCGTTTGTTACCCGTTCATTCGAAGCGAGATGCCCTAGTTGACGTTTGTTCGAGTGAAATCCGCCGACATCTCTTTCTATCTTGTAGATGATGCCAACTTCGTCCGCAGTGAAAACCAATAAAATTGAAATCGTCTGATTTAATGATGCGTGCATGTTTTATGTCCCTGCTTCCAACCGAATAGAAATGGTGGTTTTCTTTAACCCGTTGATAACAAGACGATTGTTCTTATTGAGTCACTGACCAGGAACTGGTCAGTGACTCAATAAGAATTTGATCCTAGCCTCCAGGCTGCTCGGCCCGGAGGCTATGATCAAAGTGTAGTACGCTGCCTTTGTGAGCTTCCGAGTCGGCGTCTGTCGAACTCTCTGCATTAGCAGAGAGGAACCCGGACGAAGCTTTGCTGAAGGGCAAGGTTTCGTTCGGGGAGGTAGACAGGGCCTGAATCCCTCAAGGCGGGTTCAAAAAGGCTATATTTTTGGCCGAGCCTACGGGCTCGCGGATACCCACATTAAACCGGCCTTGTGCCACATTCTATCCTCGTGGGTGGATCGATAAATACTGACCAGTTCCTGGTATTCTGTCAAGGTAGAAAAGAAAAAGCAAGAACTATTAACTGTAATAAGAGAGAATGCATGGTCGTCAGCAAAAGAGGTGTGATCTACATACTGGGAACGTCAAAACTAAGCAAATATAGAAATTTAGCTCTCTTAGTGATGTGGTAACAGACAATGGAATATATAGAAACGCATAGGAATAGCGAAATGTGACTTCTCGAAATATTAAGACAGGAAAATATATAATGAGAAAAAATAAGAAGAATACATAACATGATGTAACATCTGGTCTTTTCTGTGACAGTGAATGTTAAACAATTTCCGAACAGATGATTGTTTGATCGATTTCGTTTCTACGACTTATCAACACTTTGCAGGTTATTTAAAGCCAGAAAAATATTTTTATATTGTAAGATATTTTTTGTTTTAGATAATAATGTTTTAGAGATACTTAATATTAGTTAACCCATAGCTGGAGGTAGAAGAGGCGGATCCCTACCTAATCAGAATTTGATGAACGAGAAATTATAACGAGGATATAAAGTTAGGGATCAATTCTATATTAAAATTAATATATAAATTAAGTCCTTACTTTGTGACCGCGGTAGTTCCAATACATTTTTTAGATGTTTTGGGGAGGGGATAATAATATTTTAGCGATACAGTTCTTACTAATTAACCTATATCTAAGGAAAGAATGGGTGAATTCATACCTATTGAAAGGGTATTTGCCATAAGTGAATATAATGGACCCAACAAGAATTGGAACTTGGCTCTCTGGTTAATAATTCTGAGCCATTATCCATTTCAACACGCGGACATCAAAGCTTACAGTATTTGGTATTCCCAAGCGGTTACCCATCTAGGTACTGATGAGGCTTGATGTTGCTTAACATCGGTGATCGTACAGGAACTAGTGTTTTAATGTGAGCCGGAATTGATGATGAAGAGCCCAAAGCAACTATTGCAAAGAATAGCACGGACAGAACGTGTTAGCAATGTGAAATCCGTAAATAAAATAAGAACAACAAGGAAATATACTTACAATCAGAACGAGACTGTGGAAATATAATTAGGGCCCAGCGGAAGTCGGTGTACATATTTAAGTTTTTTTTTTTTCACTAGTAAACAACAAACTGTTGATATCATTTGGACTGTTACCCTCATTTTTATGGGCCTATTTACGACCTTTTACGCTCTGGCTTTCTACAGGTGATATACTCACTGATGCTTCCAAAAAAAACATGGACCAGTGGGGAAAAAAAAAACGTTGGTTGAAGTAATCCAAATAAACAACAGCAACTTCACTCTAAGAGTTGTGAGTTCAATACCTGACCACAGCAGAGGGAACAAAAACTTGGATATTGAGGAATTAACTGAAACTGAGATATTCCAAAAAAAGGCATGGTACGTGGAATTAGAAAAAAAAACCTATCCCCGTGGACTAAATAAGGGGTTCAGAACAAAATTCCAACGTATATCACCTGATGAAGACCGGAGCGGACAACCGTCGAAACGTCGTGAGTATGGCAATAATGATGAGGACAACAGTCCGAATGATGTAAATATGTAAATAGTTACAATACCTCATTTCATAAATATAGACAGATGTAAAACTTTAGTAAACCATATCCATATGCTCTAGCATGTAAATTGTCAAAAAAAAAAAAAAAAAAAAAAAAAAAGAAACTCCTGGGCAAAGTGAACTGTATGATACAGAGCAAATTATAATAATAATTTATTAAGGACAATGGATTTTAAAGTTTTTTCCTTTTATATATATATATATATATATATATATATATATATAAAAGGAAGAGGTTGTAGTGGTTCCAACGAGAGAAAAGTATGTATATTAAAAAGAAGAGAAGAGAGGTGCCGTAAACGTTTTTGGTTGTAATGTGGATTTATTTTGAAAAAAATATGCTTTGTTTTACATAATTGTACTACACGTGTTTCTGGTCTCGTGACCGTCTTCAGGTAAAAGTGGAGATTTCCACATATTATGTTAAATATTCTCGATATGAGACATTTTCTGTGTTAGTAATCCGAATTTCTTTCTTGAATTGGCAATGAAGAGTTCTGCGCGAAGGGTCATAAAACAATTAAGGTTGGTCCAAGCGAAATGATGAATTGCATATCGGCATTTTATCTTTTAATGTTTTACTGACCCCTATGTGTTCTTGGATCTGTTTTCATTTTTGTGTGTTTCTGTCAGCATGCGTGTATATATGCGTGCGTATATTCTCCTCCATACATATACTGTCTTACTACGAGGAATTAGTAAACTCATTTGTACATATACACGCATACACACACATACGCACATACTCACCATCCCACCACAAGGAATCAATACATACACACACATACACACACATATACACACATACTTTCCAAGCTACATGGAACCAGTATACACATACATACACACACATACGTACCTATATACACACGTACTTCCTAAATTGTGTGGGTTATATATATATATATATATATATATATATAAGAAAAAAAACTTAAAAATGCATTGTCCTTAATAAATTATTATTATTATTATTATTGTTATTATTATTATTATTATTATTATATATATATATATATATATATATAAGCAAGTGTAAATGGATAAAATCCGACAGAATGTAGAAATTTTGAAAAACAAACAAAAATCCATAAATGTAGTTAAAATTTTAACTACATTTATGGATTTTTGTTTGTTTTTCAAAATTTCTACATATATATATATATATATATATATTAATTGATTAAAAAAGAAGGAGAAACCATAACGCTTTTGGTTGTAATGAGGATATTTTTAAAAGTATATTATGGTTTAAATGTATAATATATATATATATTTTTTAATTCACATTACATCCCCAAAAGTTTGCGGATCTTTTTTTCTTCTTTTATTAGATACACTTTTCTCTAGTTATAACAACTATAAACTCTTCCCATATATATATATATATATATATATATATATATATATATATATATATATATATATATGGATAAATGGTCTCTTTCCTTATTTTCAGCGTATGAGTGTCCATTAACTAACTTCTTAGAATCGAACAGTCAGCTAACCCGCACATATGATTTTTCTTATAGTGGTCAAGTCTTGTTCAGAAATAGCCACAATTTTCGGACGATCCAAATACAATGTGCCACAAGGTCTCCGAACAAACCTCCGCAGGTTTTGTATTCAGAGTTGTCCTTCTCCTAGATTGGTTACCGACCAAATCTATAGGGCCTAGTTTGTCCTGCTATTTGAAACATAGTTGAGGAAAGAAGAGATGGATATGGATCAAGGCCATATATAAAAATAAACATGGGCAGAAAACAGATTTGAGTTAGAAAGTATGAAACCAACTTTGAAGAACGTGATGGCAATAAACATAGAAAGATTAACAGAATTAAACCACAACATTTGACTGCTAATGATATATTGATGACTAACAAACATGTTCTTCCGTGTGTCCTTTGTCCGTTGTTTGCACGCTTTTTCATAGATAAATACATTGTTACAACTGTAAGCGTAAATTTGCACGTAGTACAATAGAACAATGCTTTTAACATCTGCTCAAATTGAAGCACTTACAAAAGGAGAACAGAGTGAGTGAAAGCCATCCATTCATAACTATAAATGAACACGAACAGACAAAACAGTTGATGTTATAATGTAATTTTTTTTTCAAGACTATGTATTCTTATAGAAGAAGTAGCGTAATACGAGGTTCCGTTAAAAATGTTCATAGGCTGACCAAAATATAAACCTAAGTCGACATACCAGTTGATAGACCAAAAGACAAGAAAAGTGTACTGGAATATAATAGTTGGCCAACGAGCTGTTGTATTCTGGTACACTTGCATGTCTTTTGGTCTAACAACTGGTGTGTCTTTTTATATATATTTTTTCTCCTTCAGCTTGTGCTGTTACGTGTCGCTGGGAGACACAGCCGTCTGTCAGCGGCAAGGCGAGTGGCTTCGAGGCGAGATATCTCATTAGCTCTGAGAGTGTCTGCCAGTGTCTTCTTGGTCTGCCTCTCGCTCTCCCACCAGAATACCTGAGGATGTATGCTTGTAGGGCTGGTTGGTTGATAGGCAGTGAAATGTCCGAACCACTTGATCCTCTGTCTTTCGACGTGTCATATGATTGGTATTGCTCCTATCATATCTCTTATTGCCTAATTCCTGATATTGTCTCGCCTTGTCTTGTTCATTGCTTCCTTCAGGCATTTCGTCTTCACAAGTGATCAGTTTCCTCTCAAGGGTTTTTGTTAGGTGCCATGTCTGGGAGTGGTATGTCAGTGTTGGTAGGAAAATGGCGTTGATGAGATTTGCCTTGGCGCTCATGGAAATGCTTGGATGATTTAGAAGAGGAGCAAGTTGGTAACTAGCTGAGTTGGCTTTCTGACATCTGACCTCGATTTTTCTGTCTAGTTTGTCGTTTTTAGTAAATATGTTGCCCAGATATTTGAATTCACTGGTTTGATTTAGCTGGGTCCCATTGATGTTAATGTTCAGTTTTTCTGGTCCCTTGCTGACGGTCACCATCTCGGTCATGCTGGCACTGATCTTCATGTCGTATTTCTCGCAGCTTGAGTTGTGTTGGTCAGTGTGTTCCGGCATCTGTTATGATTAAAAATCTTATTTATATAAGAGAATTGCGGCCAAAAATACTCAACTACGAGTATAGCAAAGTTCTTAAATGTTTGTAGCAGCAAAGTGTTATATAAAAAAGTACTAAATTAAAATACTACAATTAAAAAAATCTTTTAAAAATCACATAAGTTACCTCCCTTGTATAGAAGTAAAAATATTTTGAATTTACAGTGTTAACGCATAACACATCCATAGATATGTAATTCCTGAAGATAGCCCCAGATGAGATTGAAAGTACTTGGGAAAGTTGAAATGCTCTATGGTGACGTCTGCACTCAATAACCGTTATACATGAAGAACGGCTTGATGTAAAACGGGGATACAGGTTCGATATCTCTCGGAAGAACAATCTTTCGTTAATAGGACTTATCACTCTAGGCTAATGTTATTAATTACAGTGTTAAAAAAATATAAAAAGGATAGCAACTTAAATATGTGTACCCTATAAAACTAACGTTTAAATCAACAAAGAAATAGTGTTGAATAAAAAATTCATTTACATATTATAATTAACATATATAAGTATATAGATTTTCTTAAATTTTATCTATCTATCTATCTATCTATCTATCTATCTATCTATCTATCTATCGCTCTCTCTCTCTCTCTCTCTCTCTCTCTATCTATCTATCTATCTATCTATCTATATATATGTCTAATTCAGTTTTGTTCATATCTATCTATCTATCTATCTATCTATCTATCTATCTTCTTCAGCTTTGTTCATATCTATCTATCTATCTATCTATCTATCTATCTTCAGCTTTGTTCATATCTATCTATCTATCTATCTATCTATCTATCTATCTATCTATCTATCTTCAGCTTTGTTCATATCTATCTATCTATCTATCTATCTATCTATCTATCTATCTATCTATCTATCTATCTATCTGCCTGTTTTTCCTCGCAAGTCTAAGTCCCAATATAATTTTCAAATTCATTTCAGATATTAATTCTCAAAAAGTTTATGCTTTAACGAACTGAAATTTTCTTCATTCATCCTGTTATAATATGAATTGATATAAAACGCACATCGCGTTTTCATCCTTTTTAGAGAAGAGTTTTAGAAGACCGTGAAGTTGACTGTTATTGGACCATAAAGCCCTAAGAATTTTTTTTTATCACGTTGGATTAGGATAGCGTTCCATTATGAGTCTTAGCTGACGGCTGGGACACAAGTCGATATCCGTTTAATATCAATATGGAGAAGGGACATTGCAAGACCCGAAACCCTTAATGATCCACGGCCTAAAAACATCAATGATGATGCTTGACAGAGCATCCGACAGATATATTTCACGAAATGTCTACACCATATCGTGAGAAGAGTAACCTTTTTCGTTTCTATCAATAATACTTATTTAAAAAAGATGGCTACCTTCGTTTTCTGAAGCTTGTAATAATAATTCTGCTTTATCTTGATTTTAAAAAGTAAAAAAAAAAGGGCCACTTCTATTTTCCTTGATGTTTCTTTTCTTTCTCGGTTTGATAGCATTTTTAAATTTATCTACCCTCTTTTTTTATGTGCAATAAAGCAATTCCAGTTTTTTTTGGGCTTCATTTTTTTAATCATCTATTTTTGTCTATTTTTCTCACGCCATTTTTCTTTTTCTTTTCTTAATTTTTTTTTTTAATTCTAATCCTCTTTCTTGTTCTTCTCTTGATATATCTATCTATTTCTACCCCGACCACCACTAAGTTTCTTCTTCGTCTTTCACTTGATCTGTATTCTATGTTCCTATACTCTAGCCATTTGGATTGCGTTCATTTGCGTAGCCTCGATTTCAATCTCACCCCCAACCGCGAGTTGTATCGCTTGACAAGCTCACGATGAATTTAACGCCAGAAACCTATTGATCATTATCCCAATGAACAGAGATTAGCTTTGTAATCACGCACGAAGTTGATCAGCGCATCAGAAAGTGGAACAGTAAAATCAGGGCAGGATATTTTCGGGCTGAAAAAAAAAAAAAAAAAATTATGACGTTCATTTGTGAAGCCATTAGTGGAAGATCGACTCTTAATTTCAGATTCAAAAATCGTAATGAAATTCAAATTTTATTTTCATTTAAAATAAAATGAAAAAAAACAAAACAAAAACAAACATCAACGTTGATTGAATTTCTAGATATTAAAAAAAAATATTTTCAAATATAAAAAATCATATTATTATTGCCATCACAGTAATCCTTATTTTCGTATTAATATCATTAGTCATAATTTCCGGCATCTATTCTCACACTAGGCTACATCGCAACCTTAACTTTACACCACGGTTTAGTTATTTACTAAGTGTGGTGGTATCCAGAAGGGATCGAACTCACCCCAGAAAAAATACTCTGCTCGAGAAAATTACTGCATTATCGCGAAGTATCTCACAGACATTAATATATATATATATATATATATATATATATATATATATATATATATAGATAGATAGATAGATAGATAGATAGATAGATAGGAGGTGAGGGTTTGTAAACAGTGACTATTATAGCTCTTAGATTGGTGCAAAAATAATGTCGTTTTTGACGTTAAGTTGAACGTCAAAAACGACATTATTTTTGCACCAACCTACTAATATAGCGAAACTCTTCGCAAAAAGCGAATTGAATCACTGTCAGTCACTGGGCGTGTTTCTAAAAATAAATACGCTAAAATCCACCTTCATCCCTGTCGTGCGACGACGGCTTAGTGGAAGAATCTCCGACTAACACCAATTCAGTCTGGTTTCAGTCCTAGCTAAAGGCCACCGGATGTCTAGCCACACTGATGAGCTGCGAAACAGTCTGTCTGTGGATGACGTTATATATATTTAAAGAAAAACAGACCATTTAAGGCTCCATTGTAATAGTTTATTTCGCCAGTGAAATAAAATATTGCAATGGAACCTTAGTACTAAACTATTGCAATGGAACCTGGTCTGTTTTTCTTTAAATTATTAGCTCTGAATTTACATTGAGCTCTCAGGTTTCATCCTCCCATACCGAGTTTTTCATTACTTTTATTTTTATATATATATATATATATATAAAAGTAATGAGAGCCTGAATAATTGCGACTAAATGGAAGTGATATTAAAATGAAAGAAACACTAGTCAAAAATGAATAATGGCTCTCAATGCCTCATCTAAAATTAAAATATAAAGATCTTTTATTATTTCACCCTAAGCAAGGCAATAAAGCCCCTAAGACGATAGGGGGGTTACTGAGTATTAAAGAATATGAGAATAATACTGTTAAGGAAAGACAGCAATAAAAGAATAAGAATTAAAAAGACGGAAGATTACGATTGACATTGCATTTAATTTTTTGAAGATCAAAGTTGATTGGGAAGCAAGAAGGTGGAAGAGTGTTCCACCGGCGAGAAGCAAAGTTAATCCGAACAATTACCATGAAAGTATTCATTGAAAAGGCACAAGGAAACCAATTTCTGTTTTGGAAAAGTATATCTTAGTCCGACATATTGGAACCCTTGACATAGAATGTCGATCCATTTCAAGATAAATACCTACAAGCGTCTGTTCAGATTGATTCGTTTTCTACGGCTTATTACTACGGCATTGCAGGTTATTTAAAGCCAGAAAATATTTTTAGATTACAAGAATCTCTTTTCTTGTTTTGGAGACAATAATGATATAGTGATACAAATCTTCCTAATTAACCTATGGCTAATGGGATTCAAACCTTTTCCAAATTTATTTGCGCGTAAGAGAATATAATGAACCGAACTGGAATTAGAAGTCGGCTCTCTGATTTTAATTTACGAGCCGTTATATATAATATATAGTTTCTTTTTTTTATTTTTATTGAAACCTTATTTTGGTTCTTGATAGGAGAATCCATCTATATATCGTCGTCGGCTTTATCTCGTATCCAAGAATTTAATTTCTTCTTTTCTGAACGCTTTCTTTGTGACGATGGCGTTGATGACTAAATTCGCCTCCAATGTGCAGTTTCCGGACTTGAATCTCGCAGTTTCACCAAGACCTGCTCCCTTCATCCATTCCCTAATTACTTCGGAGGTGTACTTGTCGAACTCTTTGCCTCTTGGCAGAAAGGAACCCAGACGAGGCTATGCCAAAGGGCAGAGTCTCGTCTGGGGTGGTAGACAGCTACCCGACCCCATTTTTTACGGGGTCTACGGGGAATTTTTTCCCGAGCTTACGGGCTCGGATACCCCACAATAAACTCGGCCTTGTGCCACATACGACTGCGTAGGGCGGTAGGTGAATATCATCATCCATTCCCTATCGCTTTGCAAGAGTTGGTTCAAAGCGAAAGAAAATCAGAGTAGAAGAAATTGCCGATGGAAGAAATTGCCATGAAGTGACCCACACACTTGATTTCATGATCTTCCTCACATGGAATGGGGCATGCTGAATCCAGACTGCCGCTGACTCTGTTATAGTTTCGAGTGGCGCTTTCTGCAGCATGTCTGTCATGTGCAGCCCTCGTCATCGGAATGCTTCAACCGTTCATTTCTGTTGTAATCATAATCCAGTTGTTCCACTGTTGAGGTCTTTAAGTCCTAAGAAACATTGAAGGTATGTAGAATAACAATAATAAACAGCACTTACCGCTGTAAAGGTCCCAGCTAGCGTCCAGCTGGCAGACAAAAATAAAGCAGGTTGTAACTTGATACAAACCCTGCAAACTAACAGCTGAATCAAGCTGGTATTTATATAGAAATACCTCCACTCAGGTACCAGCAGCCAATCACAGCCCAAGCAATGGACTATCCCACTTTAGCACAATGAGATGCTCTATGGCAACATAAATAGCTCTCTTTCTAAAGGTTGGATTATTGTTCACTTAGCTTGCTCCACAACTAAGTGTTTATCTCTACCACGTGATTTTTCTACATGGCGCTGCGAACAGGATACGAACCTGTGAGGGAATAACCCATTTTCTACAAGGTAGATGGATACTGCGTGGTGTTGTGTGCGAGGAAGGAAAGACTGACTGGTTCGTTTTTTACGGCTTATCAGCCATTGTAGATTATTTCAAGCCAGAAAATATTTTTATATTTTAAGAACTATTTTGGGAAGATAATAATGATTTAATGATACAAGTCTTACTAATTAACCCATAGCTGGGGGGTCAGGTTGATTTATATCATTCCCTTAGGTATTTGCGCGTATGTGAAATTAACGAACCTGATTGGAATTTGAAATCTGCTCTCCGATTAACAATTCCAATTTTATTATACCATCCGAACATCCAAGCTTACAGCACTTAGCATTACCAAACGATCACTCAGCTAGGTAATGACCTGGCTCCATGTTACTTAATTTTGGTGATTGTACGGGCTATATATGAATGATCAAATATGATATAACCCTCAATAACACAAATTAAAATGCGATCATATGACTATGATGGTTGATAAAATATGTAAAAATAATAAAATCCAATTACCCTATAATTTAGATGACTGTCGGAGTACAATGTTGAATCGTTCATAGCATTCATTAGAGCAGTATGTTACATAGCAAGTACCAGGTGACCGGGTGTACTGAGTAGTGATTATTTCCTTTCTTCCATCCGTTAGGAAATGTGGTTTCATGCCTTTTCCATCGTTATTAGCGTGAATATAGTTTGCCGAAAAATTAACATCATTATATATATATATATATATATATATATATATATATATAGTCAAACTTAGAGAGCCAGACAAACCTACCAAGGTTTCGCCTAAGCGGATCGTCAGGGATTAGCAAATCAAGAAACCGAAGGTTTTCCGAGACAGAGTATATATATATATATATATATATATATTTCATATATATATATATATATATATATATATATATATATATATATATATATATATATTTCATTGAATGCGACGGACAAGGTGCTTTTATTTAGTTTTTTATACAATTTCTCATGCGATTTAAAATATTTTTTGTTCTGATGATAAATAAAAAAAAATAAAAACTGTGCGAAAATTCGTAAATAATTATATAGGCCACACATGTTTGGCACGCAGACTCACTCGTAACATACACTATTCGTAACATAATTGCTGACAACACAAATATAATAGCATCATCTACATGCAAAAAAGGCTAAAAATAATGGAAGTCATTAATAAGAAAAAAAAACAACACTTAATAATATCGACTATGAACATGGGCACAACATCTTGACCGTGTTCTGAGAAATGAAAATATTATACAAATACAAACATGCAACAAACTATTTCTTATTTAATAGTTAAAATATTTAATCCTTGAAAATGGCTAAATGTATAGCCGAAAGCGCTCGGATTAAAAGAACATTTGGACAGTTTTTATATAATTTATCATCTGAAAAGAACAAAAGAGCAAATTATTAGATCGCATGAGAAATTGTATAAAAAGCTAAATAAAAGCACCTTGTCTGTCGTATTCAATGAAATGTGCATGAAAGCAGGATTGCTGCCTAAATACACACACATATATATATATATATATATATATATATATATAATATATAAATAAAAAAAAAAAATAAAAAATCAATGCAAGGAAAAGGTTTGTCTGATTGATGTTACCTTCAACATCCCGACTCCAGAGTTTTGTAGATGGACCCTTCGAGAATTACTCCGTACACTCGTCAGAGGTTATCAGCAATTGACTGCTTATACTTGCCGATTTTCTTTTTTACATGCACTTTTCATTGTTGCAAGCATTTTTTCATAGTGCATGTGTGAATTCCCGCGCGTGTGCCCATGCACCAATCTTCCCGTATGTAGATTTTCTAAGCCTAGCTTAGATGTGACACAAGGCCGAAAGTATGGGGCTCACAGTGAAGATCGAACTCACCACACAGTAGTAATTGGTCTAGTGAGATAAGCTTGCTAACCATTACGCCACGTCGAGGTGCCCGAACCCGCCTGCCCGTATATGTACCTAAATGTAGAATGTCGTGATTATTTGTCCTTTTCGTTAGTTTTTTCAATTTACGCTCACTCCTTAACATTTTCTATTTTTTCTCTTTTTCTTCTTTTATTTTCAACTGTTGCCATTTGACTTCCGGTTTTTTAGACATATACTATCGCTATTAATTCTTGAGTGCTGTACAGTTTTCTTGAGGGAAATTGTATTTTTTTTTTACATATATAGTTAATTTTAATGCCTAAGTAATAAAGTAAATATTTATATATGTCTTCACTTGGCTATTTTTTCTTTTTCTTATCTGATTATCTTAAGTACTATTAGGATATCAAATGTAGGATGTTATGTTTATATTTAAATTTCTATTTATCATTGTTTGAATTTGTATGCATATGCTTATATTCATATATTTACGTACACACACACATGCATATACGTGCATATACATATATTGATATACACGCATGAACTGTTATGTATAATAAAGGGTTGTCTCCCCTTGTTTTGTTACTCTTCCTTTTGAGAGAGCTATTTCTGTGTACTGTGACTATAAAGTTGAATAAAGCTTTCTTAAAGCCTACATCTGCGTACTTTTGACATTACACACACACACACACACACACACACACACACACACACACACACACACACATATATGCATAGAAACGTGCAAACATAAACACATGTACACTTGTGACTGTTTTGTTATTAATATATAAACTAGTGTTTAAATGGTAAAGTGATTTTTATCCATATTTTTGTTATATATATATGAAATTATTATTATAGAAAATAAAATTTATTTTAAAAGTTATTTTATTAAAAAAATTAAATTTATTTAGATTACATTAAGGTAAAAAAAGGCATGATGGAGTAATGGATAGCGGCTCGGATTGAGGAATTGGAGAGCCGAGTTCGAATTCCAGTCGAATCACATTCACTTACGTGCTTGGGAAAGGTATGAATCGTCTTCTTCTCCCTCCAGCTATGGGTAAATAACAGAACAGACTGGGTTCTATAGCTGCCTCGTTACTCATGTATCAAAAGATACATGATCGCCTAAGCTTGTATCGCGCATGGCACATAACTGACTGGAGGTAAAAACACAAGCCGAATGATTAAACTCTGAAATAAAAATACATAAGGTATCTCCACTAATTTTCAATACCTTGGTTTAAAATGAATTTTTATAAATGAAAAAGTTTTCTTGGAGCTTTCATTTTAGCTTTAATTGAAAGCTAAGGGATTATATTTGCTATTTTCAGTAAGCAAAATACTCTGGTGTATTCCAAACGGAAATTACATTGATTGGAATCAATTTGGGGGGGGATTTTTTCATCGCAGTGTAATTCTCTGTATTAGAAATATCTTCCAAAAATCAAATATACTTTCTGAAATTTTATTTGAGGAACAATAGCTGATTTAAAGTACAATTCATCTGATTTGAAAAACAAAAATTACTTTACGTTTAAAATAACAAAGAAATGGATTTTTAAACCAAACAGTAGCGGTGATTACTTGCTTGTCATCGGTCATCAATCACAGAACAAGTGCTGATAAAGGTGTTGACAGATATATTGCTGTTAAAACATAATTTATGAAAATGACGGGAGTGTCCCTTTTTTAATATTTAAGTACTCAGTAATCTTAAAAAATTGGAAAATATTCTCTGCAATCTAATTTTAGGGATATTGACATTAAATTTACTATAGTCATTGTTCTTATTGTCTAATTATGTCGTGTATGGTCGACCATACTTCCAAAAATGGTACGTTACATAATATTTTATATACATAAAAAAATAAGAACATTATTTAAAAAATCTTGGTGCTAAAATGATTTTTATTAAGTTTTTAAATTTTTGATTAGTAAATATAGTTTTCAGTTAATAAAAATATCACTTAACGAGATGAAAGTCATGCCGAATTTTAAAATTTTATATATTATAAAGTATTATAATTAAAATAAAAAAGTAATTATTCATCGATATTTTTCTTAAGACAATAATGGTCTTAATAAATATTATTTATAACAGCAAATGAAAACTTTTCTAATGAAATAATATCATAGTTTTATTGCATGTTTTATTTTGTGATTCGGAGCAGATTTTCGGGAAATGTGTAGTAGTTTGAAAAAAAAAATGATGATTTACATTCTCCAAGGAGTCCTACTTTAAAGAATAAAAAAATATTCGGATGAAAATTTAATTTCTCGAAATTTCATGAAATTAATTTAGTTGTAACATATATATATATATATATATATATATATATATATATATATATATTACCAAGATTTGCTAATGAGTCATAAAAGTTAAATTTAAATCCGACAAAAACTAATTGTATCCTCTTAATAATAACATGAACATATTGCGATAAAACTTTGTTTCATTAAATTTTGGGGCTTATTTATAATGCTATGCTTTCTTAGCGAAAAAAGTGGAGACACCTAAAATACTTCATACTAAGAAACGTGCATTCGGAGGATATATATATATATATATATATATATATATATATATATATATATATATATATAACTATTTTTCTTTGATTTATGTTTACAAATTTCCTTGCGGGTCCCAACCAGCGACCTAAGGTCAGAAATGGCTTCAAAGATACATTCCAGTCTGTATGGACCGTCATGCCAATAAAAAAAACCATATTCTGTTCATTAATATTTTTTATTTCGTTTGATTTCTGATGTATACTCATTTCTCTCCAGGTCCCGACCAGAGACCTAAGGTCAGAAATGGCGCCATAACATTTCCCACTTATCAGAGTTTTTTTTTTTTTTTTAAATCACACATATTATACATAGATAACGCCCTTCGGAAGGTCTGGGCTGTACTTGTGAGAACAATGTTTTATATTTCTTTAAGACATAGGGTACTAGGAATCCCTCATTGAATCTATTGGAATCTTTTCTAATCAATCCAAGGGCTCCAATTACAACTGGAATTGTTGAAGGCCTCATGTGCCAAATTTTTAAGATTTCGATTTCAAGGTTCTTGTATTTTGATAGTTTTTTTAAAAAACATCATCAAAGATACATGACAGTCTTGCCATGTCAATAAGGAGACATATTTTATCTTTTAATCACGATGTCTGGGCGATTAGCCTTGATTGTTCCGTCTGCGTGTATTATAAAGTCCTATAGAGGTCCTATGTCTGTAGCCGGGTCTGGTGGTGTTCATACCAATTTCTTGCAGTTTCCTTTCCGTAAAAGTTTCAGATTTTCCTATGCCCATTCTGCCATGCAGAGATTTATATTCAGCTATTGCCAATACCGCGCAACCTGAGAAGAGATGGTCAATTGCTTCTGAATAACTGTTATATTCCGTGCTAATAGGAATATATACTTGACAAATACGGTGGATAAAGTAAGTAAAGGTTTATTGTAGAAACTAGTACAAAAAAATAAAGACAACAGTTATGCACAAGGTCGTCGCAAATCAATCCAGTAGTTGAAGGTCAGTAGTTGTCGCTTAAGTCTGAGTCGTACTAAACAGATCCCAGCTAGAAATATATACCAACCTCCCCACGAGGTAGGATGAGACTCTGCCCTTCGGAATAGCCTCGTCCGGGTTCCTCTCTGTCCGAATGCAGAGAGTTCGCTAACAGCTAACAGCCGAGTAACAGATCCTAGTTAGTGTATCGAGAAACTGTTCCACGCAGTTTCATGTGGCACAAGGCCGAATTTAATGTGGGGTTCCCGAGTCCGTACGTTTGACCAAAAAATCTCCGTAGACCCCGCATAAACGTGATCGGGTCGGTCTACCTCCCCGAACGAGACTCTGCCCTTCGGCATAGCCTCATCTGGGTTCCTTTCTGCCCGAAGGCAGAGAGTTTGACAACAACTGAGAGCTGTGTAACAGAATCCAGTTAGTATATTTAGCTACCCACCCACGAGGGTTGCATGTGGCACAAGGCCGGTTTAACGTTGGTTGTACGATCCCGTAGGCTCGGCCAAAAATATTCCCTTTTTGAACCCGCATAAACGGATTCAGGGGTATTCTACCACCCCGAACGAGAGTCTGCCCTTCGGCGGAGCCTCGTCCGGGTTCCTCTCTGTCCGAAGGCAGAGAGTTCGATTAGTTAGCTGGAACAGACTTACAGATACTTATAGGAAGTTACTTTCCTATAGTATAGTCACTCATGCGGGTGACAGATCATTACGTCAGTAACAGAATCTGCATTTTGGGCAAACATAATTTTTCAACATGTGTGCTTGGTAATTTCTACTTAGCAAGCATTGGTCTTGTGCTGCAAGAATAAAACCTTCCATTTCAGCTTTTAACCCTGCACTACATCGACACTGAGGGGTACAGGGTTTGTCTGCATCAGCATGTTAAGTACGAGCATGAAGTGGTTTATCTTGCCATCATTTCTGTATCTGGCCGGTTGTATTTGTCTATCATTATTATTATTATTATTATTATTATTTTATTCGATGCGCCTATATTTTATATTTAAGTAAAAAAAAAGAAGGTAATTTTAGTGTAGTTTATGGAAATTGACAAATACATTATAATTTTAATTAGAAAAAAAAATCTTTCTGCATACCAGACAAACTGGTCAAATATTTTTATACCTCTATCGACCAACTTTTATATAGTCATTGCGATATAAATATTGATTAAAAAGTTTATTTAGATTTTTTTTCAGCACTTCGTTTAATTATTATTGGTTTTCTCCTGACCAGCGTTAAATTTTACTTCAATTACAAGCCAACCATTTGGCGCAACAACATCTTCACAGATTCTTCCTGTTTGTAAACAGAGTCATGTTTGTTTTTTTAGTGTTTGTCTGGTGGAGAGATTTGACCTTGATTTTTGCCAATTTAATTGCTGCCAAGCAATAATAATAATAATAATAATAATAATAATAATAATAATAATACTAAAAGAAGAAGTAGGAGAAGAAATATTATTTGACTGGAACGGAAGTTTTGAAGAACATTCTAAAAGTTCTTGACCTTCTCTCCCTCTCGTTTCTCTTCGTAACCCACTCCTTTTTCAGTATCTTTATTTTACCATCCTCTTTTCACTCCTCTCTTTATGCCAGTCTATCTATTGCTACATCATCTTCAATGCGTACTTTTCTGTTCTTACTAGATTTTCACTACTGTTAACTTGCAATGAACCGAAAGAGGATTTATTAAAAAGAAAGAGGATTTATTAAAAGAAAGAATGGGAATAAAAGTTGTGTGTGAATAAAGAAGAAAAATGAAATAAACGGAATAAAAAATTTAAAAAGGAATATTTTTAAAAAGAGTCAAAGATTATAGGACAAAACCAAAATAAAAAAATGGTGGAATGTTGAATAGGAAGATTATTTTCTGCTAATCCATAACGAGTTCGTATGAATGGAGGATAGAACAAGACAAAAGAGGATGGCAAACGATTAAAGTTACTTAGGGAAACAAAAGTCAGGAATATATGGACAGCCATGATCACGAACGCCCTGAATGGCCATGGCACATGAAACAAGTTTTCTCTTGTTTCAACGTGTTGGATCGAAAATGAGGCACCAAAATCAGAACTTGTATTAGCAAAAAATGTATTCCAAATACTAAGCAAATTCCTAAGAAACGGTAAAATTTAGTTAGAAACAAAGAAAACGGTGCTGAATTGCTATCTGATATCAATCCTCTTGTATGACAATGGGCGCTAGGATCTGGAAATAAAAGAAATTTGGTTCTACAAATCCAAAGAAGAATGTGAAATGCTATTGATCCTGACCTGGCACCAGGATTCAGTCATTTTCTCACCATCATAATGTGAGTTCCCTGACCCTTTTTTTTTTTATAAATACTTCCATGGTAATTGTTTGGGTAGACATTGCCTCTTATTTTGGGATTTCATTTTTAAAAGTTGTTATTTTTATCCTCCCACCCAGACAAATTGTACATATGGGAAAGAATTAGGATTTCATAGAGACATTGAGATATTGGTTAAATATTCAAATGTAATCGACATTTTTTGATGCCTTGTCAATTGCCATCTTCTGATGCCTTGTCAATCGCCATCTTCTGATGCCTTGGCAATCGCCATCTTCTGATCCCTTGGCAATCGCCATCATCTGATGCCTTGTCAATCGCCATCTTCTGATGCCTTGGCAATCGCCATCTTCTGATCCCTTGGCAATCGCCATCATCTGATGCCTTGTCAATCGCCATCTTCTGATGCCTTGGCAATCGCCATCTTCTGATCCTTTGGCAATCGCCATCATCTGATGCCTTGTCAATCGCCATCTTCTGATGCCTTGGCAATCGCCATCTTCTGATCCCTTGGCAATCGCCATCATCTGATGCCTTGTCAATCGCCATCTTCTGATGCCTTGTCAATCGCCATCTTCTGATCCCTTGGCAATCGCCATCATCTGATGCCTTGTCAATCGCCATCTTCTGATGCCTTGGCAATCGCCATCTTCTGATCCCTTGGCAATCGCCATCATCTGATGCCTTGTCAATCGCCATCTTCTGATGCCTTGGCAATCGCCATCTTCTGATCCCTTGGCAATCGCCATCATCTGATGCCTTGTCAATCGCCATCTTCTGATGCCTTGGCAATCGCCATCTTCTGATCCCTTGGCAATCGCCATCATCTGATGACTTCATCTTGATCCTTGTCCTTTACATCACTCTTTACTCTTATTCTCATTCTCTGTAATCTATTGTATGCTACTGGCACACCCGCCTTGCTTAGAGTGAAATGCTTGAAAATATATATATATATATATATATAATGTAATACTAAGTTCTTTTCTAAAAGTCTATTTTCGTGCACTTCTCGCTTGTGGAACTCTCTTCTGGCTTCTTGCTTTCAAGCCAACTTTGATCTTCAAAAATTTAAATGCAATGTCAATTGTTATCTATTGTTTTCTATATTCCTATTCTTATGCTGTCCTCGCTATGTTTTTCTTATTCTTCTCGACTCAGTAACCCTTTGTGTCTTCGTGGCTTTATTGCCTGGCTTGGGGTGAAATGATAAAAAAAAAAAGAAGCCTCAACATTTATTCAAAGATAACCATTTACTGAGTATTGTTTTACAAATAGAACAAATTTTATGACATTTTTAATACCAGACCATAACCCCGAACCGATAACCATTCACCAATGAATAAATAATTCAAGTTATACTCGGCACCCATGGGTAAGCTTAGTCTGGCACAAGGCCATCGTGATAAGGTACTTTTGATCGAATACTTTGATCTGGAAAACTGCCAAGAAAAGCTTGCTATATATATATAGGCTCCCTAGTTTGGTTATATATATATAACTGCCCTAGTCTGGCAAAAGAACACTTAAAAAACGAAACAATCAAGTTGGGGCACTTAAAAACCGAAACAATTAAACCACTAATAAATGACAAGCTCAAACATACTATTTATCTTTACCAAAGTTATAGCTATTTTACTTAAGTCTGACTCATGGAAATGGAGCATTTAGTGACGATCGAACTATTAACTCTAATAAATTGGTATACTAAGCCCAAAATTCTATCCTCTCTATAGCAGTGACCGCTCATCTCTCATTTAACCTTTTAGTGCCTATTGTGCTACTAGTGGAACATATTTTAAAACTTTTTTAAACGAGACAATCATTAATTTAGATTATTTTATCGATAATATACATGGAAAACACTAGCATAAAATATGCTTATACATCGTGTTAAAATATAATAAATGCTCGTTTGATATTTAAAAATTAAATGTTCCATTTGTGAAACATTGGATCCTAAAATTCTGATTATTACTAAGCTTCAAGGATTCTTCTTATGATTTTCTAATCAACATAAGGGAAATAAAACCTGTAATTAGCAGTTAATACAGCTAGAGTTATCTCCCTTAGATATTCATTTTAGTCAATTTGTAGTTAATTAAGTATTCTTTTTGTGTCCATTGTTTCACTGGTGGAATATATTTTAAAATGTAATTTTGATACCAGGCGATCATTAATTTCGTCGATTTTATCGATAATATCGAAAAAGCTAAAATAATATAAATGTTTACACATCGTGTTAAAATACAATCAATGCTCGTTTGGTATTTAAAAATATGCCCCAAATATGTTTCTTTAGTGTAACGTTGGGGACTAAAAAGTTAAACAAAACTATTTATTTTTCTCTTCGACTTTTATCATTCCTCTTGCTTGTAAAATCTACGATCAGAGTTACATCGCTCTTCAGATAAATGGAATTAATTCTCTTTGAAGCTTACTGCAAATTTTGATATAAAAATACAATCCAACTCTTCTGTTTCTTCTGAACTTGTGACGTCAATTAACGAAATCATAAATAAAAAACGGCCGCTACAATTTTCTGAATGTCCATTCAAATTCATTTTTGCAATCAATGACTCGCCCATCTGATAGTTTGCCTAATTTTGGTGGAGGCGGTGGGGCTAGTGGCTGGGTTAGTGCTTGTTATCTTTGAAAAACAATAGATTGAATTATGGACGCTGATTACGTCAGCGTTTTCACATTCCAATCTACACAATCAACTCCAACGTCAGATGGATGCTTCACATTCCAAATAAATGTTGTTTGTCGTTAAGTTATCCTTTTCGCCCCGACTGGGAAATGAAATTAAGCTACAGTCACACCTCTTCATTTAACCCTGTCTATTTCATTGGTTCTGTATATATATATATATATATATATATATATATATATATATGTGTGTGTGTGTGTGTGTGTGTGTGTAAAAATATATAGAAAATAGGAAAGAACTCGTTAGGTAAATAATCCAAAGTTCTTTAGTATTTTTGTTATTATTTTTAAAAAATAGTGCTCGATACAGAGCTTAGTACTTTAATTCAATTTAATTCAAATAATTATATTAAAGTTTTCGGCTCTTGTTTTGAAACATGAGAACTCTTATGTCACGCTGGAATCATATTTTTAAATAAATAATTATATATATATATATATATATATATATATATATATATATATATTGTGTGTATTTAGGCAGCACCTTTTCATTTATACACGTTTCATTAAATAATATAATGTTGTAATTGACATATTTGATAATGGCTTATGTAAGCCGAAAGCTTAGACTGTATTAAAAAATATGGATCAATATTGTGAATTTCTTTCTTCGGTCAACGCTAATGTTATTATACTTATCAGACGTTATGAAAAAATTTTACATAAAATAAATAGACAACACTTGTCTATATTATTTAATGAAACGTGTATGAATATATGGCTTTTCATTTTTCATTTCAACTTTTGGAAGTAAAGTCTGATGATCCAGAGCCCTGTTAAAGGGGTTGTGGTGAAATAACTTATTACATGGAACCTTAAAGTGGTCTGTTTTTATTCAAATATATTTGCTCTGAATTTACATTGAGCTCTCTGGATATCATCCTCCTTGGGTCTACCCATACGGATTACCTAGTTTTGCATAAACTATATATATATATATATATATATATATATATATATATATATATATATATATATATTATTTATACATATATATATATATACTGTCAGGGTTTTGAGTTTTTGAAATTTGAAATTTTGTATTTTGAATTTTGAATTTGATTTGAATTTTGAAATTTTCTAAAATAATTAATTTCCTGTAACATAATTCGGTGAAATTTTAATAATAAAAAAAAAATAATGAAGAAAGGTTTCATTCACTTTATTTTTTTTAAAATGTCACCCATAACGCGACATTTGTAAAAGACTGTATAAAAGTATAGTAGTACCATGACTTCCTGGAGCCTTTTATAACTTTATGGAAACTTCTCGAAATTGTTTTTGTTTTATTTGAAAGGATTATCCAATTAAATCATTAGCAAATTAAAAAATAAAGATTCTGCAAGTGTGAATTTTTGGTTTATTTGTAAGTTTGGATATTATGCTATAACTATAAACTGTTAAATGCGTTTAAAATACATAAGAACTATTCAATTATATCATTAGCAAATTGAAAAATAAAACTTCTGCAAGTTTGAAAGTTTGATTTAATTGAACGGAATACTGCTGCTATATTTGGGCAGCGACTGCCCAGTCGTCACTTGACAATTTCGATAGACTCTAAAAGTGTCTCCGAGTTCTTGTGGTGACAAATTATTTTCCACCCTGCAGCCGCTGTCTCACAGAAGAAACGTCGCCAGGATCTCACTGCTCTCTCGTTACTTACAGGCAAAGTGCTCAGACGAACTACTTTAACTACTAATTCTTTATTTCCTCCAGTTTTCACCTTCTCGTCTTGGACCCGCTAAGCTACGTCCATTTTAGAGAACCACCTTCATTCCCTCCGTATTCCATTGATTAGAAGTATGTTCCACTTGAACAGCTTCTTCCCGCGAACCACTGCTTTGTGGAACCGACTCCCAAGTGAGTGCTTTCCCGATGGCTACAATCTTAACCTGTTCAAGTCTAGTGTTAACCATTAACTTTCTCGCATATCCGCATAAATTGTGCCCTTTACTCTGTAACCTTCTACCTATAGTGACCTTGCTAAAACCTCCATTTTTTTTTTTTTTACTAATAATCGTAGATTGCTGTTTGGGTTTTCGCGATAAAAAGCATCAGAAATAAGACGAAACTCAAAATGTATTCTAGAAATACTTTTATAGTGTTTTGACCCCAGTTTCGAGATTAACTATTTTCCCATAGATGAGACCCTAGTAGAGGATACAATCCCTAGTCAGAGTGCATCTGGGAACAACAGCAATTAAGAGATAGTTCTGCGCTCCTCAAAAACTTCTCAAAGGCTTTGCCGCAGGACGAAAAAAAATGATAAGAATATTATTACTAATGCTACTAAATCAAATGCAATTAAAATTGAAATGAACGAAATACTAGTAAAAAATAAGTAACGGTTAACACTACTTCATTTAATAATAAAATTCAAGATAATCGTTAGGTTTTGCCTACTCTCTGGGTAGTAGTAGTCATAGTACAGTTCTTCATGTCTTGAATAGCAACCCGGTTTGCTAGACATATCCACTCTATGTTCGCCAATTGTTCTCTGGTTTTACTTATCTATCTAATTTGCATACGATACTACAATAATATTACAACTAACACCACTAGATGAAAAGCAATTAAAATTAAGATGAAAGAAATACTAGTAAAAATAAGTAATGGTTGACAATACTTCATTTAATAATAACATTCAAGATAATATTACTACTAATACCACTAGATTAAAGGTAATTAAAATTAAGATGAAAGAAATACTAGTAAAATGAATAATGGCTAACAACGCTTCATCTAATAGTAAAATTCAACCTAATATGATTACTTGTGTGAATAAAGCAATTAAAATCCAGATAAAAATATTTAAAAATTAATAACAAAAGCTTAATGCAAAAAATTCGAACAGAATTCATATTGATTTCTTTCTCATAATTGAAATCACCCTACGAATCGGAAAATCTTTGCAGTCTTCGACCTCGTCGGCAGGATGCAAATTAAATGCTTAATTGTTGATAATGAGAGGGAAAATATCTGTCTAACTTTCCGTCTATTCATACCTACCGATCTATCTCTGTTCATAAACCATCTATCTATCTATCTATCTATCTATCTATCTATCTATCTATCTATCTATCTATCTATCTATCTATGTCTGAATTGAAAAAGAAAGAGGGGGAGAATAATGAATAAAATAAAGTAGAATTTTCAAGCAAAGAGTAAATAAGATGGAGGTGAAAAAAAGAAAGGAAGAGAAGAAAGAAATATAAGCAATGTTGATTCAACCAAAAAGGAGGGGAGAAAAAGAGAGATAGGCTAAAAAAAACAGGGGAATAAAAAGAGGGAGAAAAGTAAAGGTAGAGAGGAAGAGATCAGAGAAGATCGAGTGAAAGAAAAATGTGTAAGGGTGGTACAGAAAAGTAACTATTTAGAAAAGGAGAGATGAATGAATAAAAACTGAACAGAAAGAAGAATATAAGATAGATAGATAGATAGAGAGAAAGACAGAGAGAGAAAGCAAGAAGAAAGAAAGATGACGATAAAGAAAGAAAGTATGTTAAAAGAAAGAGAGATGAATGTATAACAAACAATTCAGACAACCCTAAGTAGTCACTATAAATTGGCAGGGAAAGTAGTTCATAAGTAGAAGGCTGGTTAGTCGCAAATGAAAGTAGAACTGATCACGATGGTGGCGTGCGTGTGAAATGGTAGACTATCATCTATATTATTTTCCAGCCGAGTTAGTGCGTCAAATTTTCAACAAAGCCCCTCAGATAAAGTGTATTCAACTTCAGTTCCCGCTTGGTGGAGGCACGATGATTGGCGGAAGGTGTCTGTACCAGTGGGGTTAGTAAGAGGAACACTCATGATGGTAATATCGCCTATTGGTATCCCATTTGGTTATCGCAGGTTGTAGGAGTCCACGAAAGTTACAAAGCTAAAAATCTGATGGACCGTTGATTTTTAAACGATGTGAGAGGATCGTATTTGAGCCGCGATAATTTTTAAATGTCATTAATTACATTCAGTGCGAGAGAAGTGCAAAGCACAATAGGTGTGCATATCAAAATTAAGACCCCTTTAAAATGAATTATGCGGGTATGTTATTGTTATAATAGAGAAACATATACGTAATATATAAAATAATGTAAAAAGCAAGATTTTCTGCAATAATAAATGTATTTTTTTAAATCGAGTCACACCCAACCAAGGCAGTAAAGCCCCTAAGACACAAGGGATTACTTTGTGTGGAAGAATTAGAAAACAGAAACATTACTAAGGAGCGATAACAAAAGAAGATTAATCAGGAAGACAGTAGATAGTGATTGACATTGCATTTTAATTTTTGAAGATTAAATTTAAGTGGAAAGCACGGAGCCAGAAGAGAGTTTTACAAGTGAGAATTGCAGTAGGAAAGAGACTGAACTCAAGACGCCAGATCACGAGCAATAATATTGCTTATTAAAAATTAAAAAAAAAAATCAATCAAGGCTAAAATCCTGGTAGAAGATTTAAAAGTAGGCCTGTACAAAATTTATACCTTGCAAATACGATATTCTAAAAACGTCAAGCTCAGCTATCTGATTCAATATTATAATGAACAGAAAATAAGTATAAGTTATTTTTTTAAGAATTTTAATTATCTTTTTATTAGAAACTAGCAGTAGAGCCCGGCGTTGCCCGGGGATGTAACAGTAAGAGATAGATCAAGTATCGACCATCATAAAGACTGAAAAATAAAATTGACAAAGATTATTGTTTAAGGTTGACGGACACGCATGTCTTAATTAGTTTTTTTTTTTTTTTTTTTACGAATTGGTCAAACCCAAACTCAAACAAAAACATTGTTTTCAATCGTTATGAGCCTACCGATTGAATAGAATTTTATTATAGACAATTGTCTTGTAAATGGAATTTTTAAAGCATTCTGAATGTAAAAATTAAGAAAAAAGTGTGCAAGACAATAAGAAACACTACCTGCCAGAAAAGTGAAGTTTTGTTGAAATCAGTTGAAAATGTAGGAAATCCGATCCCATATATAAACGAACACACACAAACAACCTGGGTTTTATAATAAGTATAACTCGATATGAGTTGTCCCCCTTTCATTCCCCCGATGTCTCTTAATCGTGTTTTCAAATTGATTTCGTGCAAAAACAATTGTGTTTTTCCAATTTTTGGCGCTGTCAGAAACACCGCAAAGTAATTTTACGTAGTCCTGTGAAGTTTTGTTGAAATCGGTTGAAAAATGTAGGAAATCCGATCCAATATATAAACGTACAGACACACACACACACACACACACACACACACACACACACACACACACACACACACACACACACACAACCTGGGTTTTATAATAAGTATGATTATAATAAATTGTTTTGTTTGTGTTTCATAAAATGGCGCCTTTTTTTTACTCTTTTTTGATCATCATTATTTTAAGAGTGTGCGGAATTTTAACTGTACGTTCAAGTATGCAATGAGACAAACAAAAGCTGAAAAAAACATTGTGAATGACAGACATTATCCCGATTTGTATTTTTGTAATACTTTTAAAATTGAATTACTATTCAGAAAATTCAAACTGGTGTGAACAGAAAGAGTTTTATATTCAGTCTTTATTAGTATGACTTTGATATGAGCTCAAAAGTTTTGACAAGGTAAGTTTGTTTGCTACATATACTCTCCAATTCTGCCACCTCTAGACCATCAAGTTCTAGATCTCAATTCGGTATATATAGGCTGGTAATCTTCTGAAGTTCATGCGATCAATGCATGCGTTCCACAATGATACCATTATTTTATGAACATACTCGCAAAAACATAGATGATCGGAGCCTTCAGCTGATATCTTCTCTGATCTAGCTTTAAGAGCTCAATGAGGAAATAACCATCTTGTAACTTTCATTACATCAAATATCAACCTAATATCGGATCTTTATTTATCTCCAGGCATGGGGAATGGTTCTTCTCTCGGGGACGCTCTGTGCGTTGAGAATCTTTTGGTTCCATTTTCACCCCAGACTTAAAGAGCAATGCTTATATCCTATCACCCCAGACTTAAAGGGCTATTTTTATAATCAATCGAATACCAAAGACACTGGGAAAATTTTCGGTTCATTCTATCGTTCTAGGAAGTATCGCATTCGTTCTTCCATATATTACCGTTACAAATGTCACATTAGAGAATTGCTATTATTTTTATTTCCCTGGTACCCTAACTACATGAATTTAAGCGTACTACTAGATTGGCATCGAGGTCCCACCCGTTTACTGTTGGAAAAGCTAAATACAACATCCACTTCTACTCCAACAGTGTCTTTTCTCACTTCGCACCCGTGGAAATCCCTTCAGTTTACTTGCTTCCCTGATAACTGCAATCTTCAAAAATTTAAATGCAACGTCATTCGTCATCTGCTATCTTATTGAAAACCGTTCATCTTTTATCCTTTCCTCAATCCTCCCTATACTCAGTCTTTTCTCTCACTTTCAATCCCAGTAACTCCTTGCGTACTGATGGCATTTCTGGGTTGCTTGAAATGATTATATATATATATATATATATATAAGTTACGAAGAACTTGGTAAATCGAATGGGTAATTCCAAGGAGGATAAAATCCTGAGAGCTCAATGTGAATCCAGAGCTAATATTTAATGAAGAAACAGACCACTTTAAGGTTCCATTACAATAATTTATTTCACCAAAATCCTTTTTGAAGGACTCCGGATGAATTCATTTCGTTGTTGGAAGTGTTACCTGATGATCCGGAGTCCTTCAAAAGGATTTTGGGGAAATAAATTATTGTAATGGTAAATTAAAGTGGTCTGTTTTTCATTATATATATATATATATATATATATATATATATATATATATATATATATATATATAAAAGAAAGAACAGTAAGATATATAATCCGGTGTTCTTATAGATATTTCTATTTTTACAAAATAGTGCTCAATGTAAATTTACAGAGCATTAATATTATAATTAATTGATTTAAATATATGTTTTTTACACAGTTCTAACCATGTTTCAAAAATTTTTGAAATATGGTTAGAACTGTGTAGCGAAAAAAAAATATTTTAAATCAATTAATTCATAATATATATATATATATATATATATATATATATATATATATATATGGGTAGGCGCTTCGTAATCCTCAATTTACAGCGTTGATGATATTCAGAATTGGCATCTTGTTGGTGATGACTTACTTTCTAGACTAGTAACCTCTTTCCCATGGACAAAATGTTGCAAGTCTGCGGCTACTCTCTTGTTATTTCCACGCCAAACGTTTAGATGTCATTCCCTAGTCTGACCAGCGGACCTTTACCTTTATCTATCTACCTATCTATCTATCTATCTATCTATCTATCTCTGTTCATATATCTCTACCTACCTATATATCTATCTCAGCCTTTTTCTATTTATTCCTCTCCGCCTGTTCTATCTATCTATCTATCTATCTATCTATCTATCTAGCGAGATAGCTAGCTATTTCAGTCTGTTCATCTATATCTAACTACCTAAATATCTATCTCAACCTTTTTCTATTTATTCCTCTCCGCCTGTTTTATGTATCTCTGTCTGTTTCTATCTATCTATCTATCTATCTATCTATCTATCTATCTATCTATCTATCTAATGCGTACCGTTAACAAGAAATAAATTAGAAACCTACTCGGGTTCAGGTCCTGCCAGGAAAACGAATGTAAAAGCTTTTCCAATGTTCACACGTCGAGTTGCTATGAATTACGTCGTATTTACACAGACTTGTGAAGAAAAAAGACAGTGGGATGTTTATCTTGAATGCTTAAAAACCATGTCCGAGTCTGACCGGTCGAAATCCCTGGCTTTTATTTTCGACCGTGTGTCAATGTGACATCTGGGCGCTGAACTTGCCCTCCAAGTAACAGGGAAAAGCAATTCCTGTTTGTTCTTGTTCACCGGATACCCGAACTGTCGGCGAAGGTACTTGGAAGGCCATTAATCCTCTAATGGTACTAAGATGGTACAAATTACCGGTTTCCGTAGGCGGGAAAAGAGACAAGAAGGAGGAAAAGGAATGAGAGTGGAAGCGGGAAGGAAGGGGAGGAGGAAGGGGATGAAAAAAAAAGGATGAAATTAACCTAAAAATTTCAAAGGAAGCTGAGAGAAAGTAACTTATGAGGCCAAAATATTAAGTGTGTGCTAGAGATTTCAGAATTTCTTTTATCAAAATTCAGTGAATTCAGTTCGAATTTTCAACAAAGGAAACGAGGTTCGGACACTGGGAACTTTGGCACACACGTGAGAATCCATTGCTAGGACAGCTGCCAGGAAGCTTAGTTAACTGTCTCATGCTTTTATTCTCTCCAGAATCTATCTTACATATCTATATGTCTACCATTCGTTCATGTTTAGAATATTGCTGCCACAAATGGTCAGGTGCTCCTGTTATCTATCTAGATCTCTAAGATAAAATCCAAAGAAGAATCAGCAATATTATTGGTGCTGACCTGGCATCTCGGGTTCAGTCACTTTCCTACCGCCGTAACGTAGCTTCTCTGTGCCTCTTCTATATGGTGGTTATTGAGTGAGATTGTAAGAGAAAGATTTTCCTGTTATATATTAAGTGATTCTTGATAAAATCCAAAGAAGAATTAGCAATATTATTGGTCTTGACCCGGCATCTTAGCGTCAACAACTTTCTGACTTTTTTTTTAATCAAGTCCATCCCAAGCAAGGCAATAAAGCCACTAAGACACAAGAGATTACTGGGCGTGGAAGAATTAGAAAACAGAAACATTACTAAGGAGCGAGTACAAAAAGAGTTATCAGGAGGACAGCAGATAGCTATTGATATTGCATTTAAACTTTTGAAAATTAAAGTTAGCTGGAAAGCATGGAGACAGAAAAGAGTTCCACAAATGTGAAGTTCGATAAAAAAAAACTGTTGGCATAGGACTTACGGTTACATCTAACTAACTCAACTTCGTTGCCAGTCTAGTACTCTGATTAAATTCATTAAGTCTAGGTACCATATTGAAGAGATCATCTGGACAATTACCATGAAAGTATTTATAGAAAAGGCACAGCCGTGGGAAAGTGATTGAATCCGAGACGCCAGATGATAAAATATAGTTTTAAGGTATGTTATATTTATCAATTAAAGTGCTCAATATCAGAGACAGAGCATATTTAAATATAAACGTGGACATTGAAATTAATACCCACAGGTGATAGTCTGTTTCATGCTATACGCAATCGTCAGGACATATTCGTTGTGTTTTTGCTCGACTATTTATATATACAGGTCAGTGATGCGTTGTGTGTTGTCTATTGTATTGCATTGTGGGTAGTCTATTGTATTGCATTGTGGGTAGTCCATTGTATTATTCTAACGGTTATTTTCGTTGGTGGTAACGGTTGTGTTTCGAATTACTTTAGTGGCTATAGAATGGGAATAATTGTGGATCTGAATGCAGTTGTTTTGTTAGTGCTGTTAACTTTTTTTTATTTATTATCGATTATTTTATTGTTGGGTGTTAATACAATGTTTTATCCATTTATCTGTACGTATGTAGTTTGTTAATTTGTTTATTGTTTAGTTTATTTACTTAGTTTACTATATATATATATATATATATATATATATATATATATATATATATATATATATATATATAAGAAGATGGTTAATTGAGATATTTCAAATTAAAACAATTTGGTCCGATTAAGCAGCCGTTCTTGTTAAGAGAATCAACGTGGACACGATTTCAGGAACAATTACAGACTGGCAGTTCATATATATATATATATATATATATATATATATATATATATATATATATATATATATATATATATATATATATATAACATAATATAATATAGATGTGATATATATATATAATATAAATATGATATATATATATATATATATATAATATAATATATATACAATATATATAATATATATATATGTAATATATAAATAATATATATAATATATATATATATGCAATATATATATATATATATATATATATATATATATATATAATTATTTACCCACTGCCCCACGCAGCAATATGTGGCACAAGGCCGAGTTTAAAGTAAGGTATCTGAGCCTCTAGGCTCAGGCTAAAATTTCCTATAGACCACGTAAAACGGAGTCAGTTTCCTGAGACGAGACTCTGGCCTTCGGCAGAACTTCGTCTCAGGGATACCTCTGACATACGCCAGGTAAATATATTTCGAATTAAAACAATTTGGTCCGATTAAGCAGCCGTTCTTGTTAAGAGAATCAACGTGGACACGATTTCAGGAACAATTACAGACTGGCAGTTCATATAAATATATATATATATATATATATATATATATATATATATATATATATATATATAACATAATATAATATATATGTGATATATATATATGTAATATAAATATGATATATATATATAATATATATGTATAATATAATATATATACAATATATATAATATATATATATATGTAATATATAAATAATATATATAATATATATATATATGCAATATATATATATATATATATATATATATATATATATATATATAATTATTTACCCACTGCCCCACGCAGCAATATGTGGCACAAGGCCGAGTTTAAAGTGGGGTATCCGAGCCTCTAGGCTCGGGCTAAAATTTCCTATAGACCACGTAAAAACGGAGTCAGTTTCCCGAGACGAGACTCTGGCCTTCGGCAGAACTTCGTCTCGGGGATACCCTCTGACATACGCCAGGTAAATATATTTCGAATTAAAACAATTTGGTCCGATTAAGCAGCCGTTCTTGTTAAGAGAATCAACGTGGACACGATTTCAGAAACAATTACAGACTGGCAGTTCATATATATATATATATATATATATATATATATATATATATATATATATATATAATAATTACAGACTGGCAGTTCATATTGCTGAGCGTGAATGCCGTAGAAATGTTTCATTATTCTTTCATGCTGATTACAAAGACTAAAACCATTGGTTCTTTCATTCTCCATTTAATTTATCTACATTATATATGTTTTCCAATTGTTTTATCTAGATGCTAACAATTTGTTTCTGTCATGTGATGTTCTCTTAAGGCCATGTGACCTTGTCGTTTCTGTTATTCTCATAACTGGAATGCTTATGACATGAAATAGTCGAAAAGACACACTTGCCAATCCTTACTCCTCTCTTTTTTTCTTACTCTTTTTTGTTGTTCTTCTCGCTCAACTACTATTGGGTTTCGTCCCGCTTCGATTGTGCGGTAATTTGCAGCTATGTCGCATGACATGTATTCTGTTGGTTTAATAGCTTATTAAGGTTCTTGGTTTAAGCGTGTGTGCATTTCTTCTTCTTCTTCTTATTATTATTATCATTATTACTACTACTATTATTATTATTATATGATCATCATTATAATTCGATTTCTGAAATGGTCACACTACCTACCAAGTCTTCGGGAAGACACAAAGCAGGTAGTGGTGTGTTGTTATGGCTACATTTCATGATTTGTTTTCCTAACTCCTATAACACCACCAGCATTACATGGACAAAGTCCTTCATAATGTGTGAGCTGTACTTATCAAGACATTTTTTGTAAGCTGGGATTTTTTTCGGTGTGTTGTTGTGTTCCTTTTTTATCATTCCAAGCACACCTACTATGACTGGTACTATTCTCATTTTTAATTTCCACATTTCTTCTATTTCGATTTTTATAGTTTGATAGTTTTATCGAATTCCTTGGTTGCTACGTTACAGTCTGCTTGCAAGCCATATCAATTAGTAGGCAGGATTTTTCTGGCCGGTTTTTGACAATTATAATTACAATTTTTTTTATTAATATAGTTAAGAAATAAATCTAATCTAATGAACTTCTCTGACAGAAGTTCTTACAGTAATATCCCATCCAATATTACAGAACAGCCATAACCTTTATTGACACAACGTTTCGGCCGATATATTCCATATGATCAAATAAATTTAGTTACTTTCTCAGATGTTGTTAATCATCTTATAAGGATATACGTAAATAAACACGAATGGCAATTAAATATTAACGTTATCTTCCAGACACAGTGTTTTTTTTACAGATATGGTAACACTTCATCAGGATGTTTGATAAGAAAATTGTATTTATTTGCAGAAATCATATATTTTATATATAGTTTCTGTAAATAAGTTCTATACATGATTTCTGTAAATAAATTCAATTTTTCTATCAAACTCCTGACAAGCGGACAGTATAATGAATATATATATATATATATATATATATATATATATATATATATATATATATATTGTAATCTAGAAAAGTTTACTGAATGCGGAATGACCAAAACGGAGGTTGGAAATGAAATGGTAATCTTTATAACATCAACAAAATACAATACTCGCCAGCGGCGTGATGTAGGTAAACCACTGCTAGTAGTGGACTACTTAGACACCATATTACCCCACTTACAATAGTGTCCCACTGTACGGAATAAATTATTTAAAATGGACATAAGAAAATAATAAGTTGAAATAAAAATGTAAAAAAAAAACTGTGTACACAAGTCCATTATTTACATTATTCGGACTATTGTTCTCATCTTTGTCGCCATATTTATTACAACGTTTCGGCCGTTGTACTCTCCGGCCTTCTTCTTTATTTCGCTCACTGGGGTAGACTGTTCTCGTTCCACGTTTAATGGATGTCAGTTATCAGTTATCTCCCGTTAATTTCCCTCTGAAAGTTCTCCACTGCCTTGACCGGATATTGAACTCACACTCTTTGGGTCCTGTCACCAACGCCTTTACCCACTGTGCCATGTGTCCTTGAGGACACAAATATGGCGACAAAGATGGTATTTATCAATCCACCCACGGGGATCGAATGTGGCACAAGGCCTTTTTAATGTGGGTATCTCTGAGCCCGTAGGCCCAGCCCAAAATAAATAACCATCCAAACCCGCCGAGGCGGGCCAGTTCCGTCAACCTCCCCCAACGAAACCCTACCCTTCGGCGAAGCTTCGTCCGGGTTCCTCTCTCCAAGCAGAGAGTTCGACTGACACCCGACCCGGCAGCTCACAAAGCGCAGATACTACACTTTGATCCTAGCCACCGGGCCGAGCGGGTATTCTTTTTAGAGATATGGCGACAAAGATGAGGACAATAGTCCGAATAATGTAAATAATATACATAATACCTCATCTCAGAAATGTAAACAGGTACACAAGTCATTAGATATTTTTAAAAGATTATTAATAAAATTAAAGAAAGAAATACATTACCTATGTCTCCAACTTGATAGACCTCAGATCTACGCAGTTCGTCTGGCAGCTTTAATTTTTATTTCATTCTTTTTTTTTTAACTACTTTCTTTTGTTTTTCTGTCGCCACTGATATATATATATATATATATATATATATATATATATATATATATATATATGTGTGTGTGTGTGTGTGTGTGTGTGTGTGTGTGTGTGTATAGGCAGTATATCTTCATTCAGGAATGGTTGAATAGTCAGGACTAATTATTTGATTTTATTTTAATCCTTTAGAATTCTCTGATCGACTTCTTAAATTCATTAAGGAAGGCGCCGTAGCTTTTCATTTCTTTCATTTTCCCAAGTACTTTCAATCTCATCCGAGATTACTTTCAGGTGCGAATTCCTAAGACAATGAATGTAATTGATAGTTGTGATTTTCTTGTAAATACCCATGAAACACGGAATGTTGTAATTATTTTAAACACGCATGAAAGCGCTCTGTTATAATTAATTTATGTAATTATAATTTTTTTTAGAATTCTAATTGAAGCATTTTAAAACATTGCTATTATAGACATTTTAAAAGATTGTTGCTTTACTCATAACTATCCTTTTATAGTGAATATTTAGTAGAATCATACTTATATAGAGGGCTTCATGAAATAGAAGTGTTTGTATTGCCAGTTAATATTTTTAAAAATTGTGAATATGGACAGAAATGTGTCATTAAATGTTGTGCGATAGAGCTTGTATCTGATATATCCAGAGCAAGTCTCCTTGATAATGTTGTTGCTCTAAAACCAACATATATATTTACTTTTTTGTTTAAGATACAATATCTCAAAAGATATTTAAATTGATATAAATTTTGTTCTTTTGCAAAACACTAGTTGAGGGAGAATAGTTACTGCGGATGATTAAGTTGGTTGTATTAAATTTAGTAAAGTATATAGTGGGGGGATATATATTTTGGCAAGTTTTAAGTTGTCTTGTTCTTCGTTGTTGGCTGTGGTCAGTTTATTGATTTTCAAGTTCAGCCCTTAATAGGATTTTTGCTGACTTTTCTAAATTTAGGTGTGTTCGAGTATTTGTTGTAATTTTGAATATATATATATATATATATATATATATATATATATATATATATATATGTGTGTGTGTGTGTGTGTGTGTGTGTGTGTATTCGGTAGTATATATATGAGTTTGTTTGGACAAACTCATATCCATACAACTGAATTTGTTATCTCTATATCTAATATTGAGCGCTTTTCAATACGCATATATATATATATATATATATAAACAAATGTTTGGAGGTACAAAATTTATAAATAGTTTTAAAAACTAGGAAACCATTGATTTTAATATTAAAAGTCTCTAGAGCCCTTTCAGCCATTCAGAATTTTAATTTCATTTCTGTACGTGTTGTCACAAGTTTCAACTGGACCAATTTTTTTGAACTTTTCTGAATCATTCAAAATAATCAACATCTTTTGGATGTAATCTACCCGATCCAGTAGAACAACACCAGCACCCTTGTCCGGTTTACAAATATAAATATCATTATTAGATTTCAATGATTTAACAACCTTAAATTGAGTTTTTGACCAGACAAAATCAAAAGAGTCAATAGAAGAATTACAATAACGATAATCCAAGTCTTTCAACCTTGACTTCAATGTAATAACGTGATCCGATGAACAAGGAACATGGTGTTTAAGTTGGGAGAACAACACCTCAAATGCTGCCAGTGTCTCCTCTTTATCAATCTTAATCGGAGGAATACAAAATTGCAAGCCCTCGACAAGACTGCACTTTCACTCTTTGAAAGGTGAAAAACTTGAGTAATTGAAAATATGCTTACCTTCAGTACCAGAGTCACAACCATATCTGGAGCGAATAAGCAATGTAAGCTGTTTTTCAAATTTCGTGTTAACACGTTGTTTGGTAAATGCATCACCATTAGCCAAATATTTACAGAAACGAAAAAAAGTCAAAGAAGGACAAAAACTTTTTAACTTTAAATAGACAACCATGTCTGAAGTTAATATAAAACTCAAGTTGCTTCAGCGACTTATTAATCTCATCTTGAATAAACGCCCGCTCAATTGTCAAACTAGGTCTAACCTTCGAGTGAAAAATTCTTTTGGAAATGAAGAGTGGTGCACGTCTTGTTCTAAACAGGAACGTAGGAAAGAGATAGATAGTCTTAATGACCTAATTTTACTTACTTTAATCGTAATAGATTATTCAATTTTTAATTTGTTGATGGGAGTAATTCTTCCTAAAATAAATAAACAAATGTTTGAGGTACAAAATTTATAAATAGTTTTAAAAACTAGGAAACCATTGATTTTAATATTAAAAGTCTCTAGAGCCCTTTCAGCCAACATCTCATCAGGAGACAATCGTTGATTAGCGAAATGAATAATAGCGATATTGAAGAGCAAAAAAGGGGGAAACACACTAAAATAACGAACAAGTATATATACTTGTAACGAGGGAAGGGTTATCGTAAATAAATAGCGAGGGACAAAGTTAAAATAAAATATCCCCCAACAGATTCAGAGACCTTATAAATTCTTTCTGCCGGCAGAGAGAAGGTTTTAAATCCTATATAGACCGATTCCAAAATCTTCAAATGATTATTGAATCGGCTGTATGAATAATTCTAAACCACTTTTTTATACAACTTGGCACAAGCTATATTCTCAACTAAATATTGAGCAAATAGCCGATTCCATATTCATGGGGGAAGATAGCATATTCTATCTATCTTACCAAGTCGTATTTTGAAGGAACGTGCTGATTAATTTAGTTTCCAAATGCAAGGTTGTACGCCCCACATAACCAGCAGCACACTGGCAATTAAATTCATATACTAAATTACTCAATTTGATGTAGGGCAATACATCCTTGCGAAAAGATGGAAACGCATATATATATATATATATATATATATAAAAATATATATATATATATATATATATATATATATATATATATGTGTGTGTGTGTGTGTGTGTGTGTGTGTGTGTGTGTGTGTGTGTATGTATGTATGTATGTATATATATATATATATATATATATATATATTCTCAGTTGTATGGAAATGAGTGTCACCCTTATACACACACACACACACAAACACTCCATTTATCACACACACACACACACATATATATATATATGTATGTATATATATATATATATATATATATATATATGTGTGTGTGTGTGTGTGTGTGTGTGTGTGTGTGTGTGTGTGTGTGTGTGTAACATGGTTCGGATGATCTAATCCCTCCTTTGTCAATATATTTCTATATATATGAGTTTGTTTGGACAAACTCATATCCATACAACTGAATTTGTTATCTCTATATCTGATATTGAGCGCTTTTCGATAAGTTCCGCGCATATATATATATATATATATATATATATATATATGCGAAATAACGGGCTGTACCTCTACCTTGGGATGGTGTCTGTGCTTATTGCCCGGCAACTGATGTGCCCCCAAAAGGGGAAGTGCCGAGTGGCTTGCTAATTTTTGCACTGTATTGCTGCCAAACCGCGACCTCGTGTCACATCTGGTTACGTCGTGGGCGACCTGGTAAATACACATGCAGACACACACAAAAACACACACACATATGTATTATGTCTTAAAACAATGGTCAAGTAGCTCGTCAGTAAAACTATTAGATAGTATAATGTGTTAGATCTTCAACTCTGCCTCAATATTGTGTACCGTATATTATATATATTTATATATATATGTATATTCTCAGTTGTATAGAAATGAGTTTGTAACCCTATGCACACACCCACACACACACACACACGTGTGCGTGTGTGTGTGTGTGTGTGTGTGTGCGTTTGTGTGTGTGTGTTTGTGTGTGTGTGTGTAACATGGTTCGGATAGTCTAATCCTTCCTTAGTCAATCTATTTGCTGTTGTTAACACAATATTTCAGCCGTCGTCAGGAGTATTCCCTGCGAAGTAAGAAATCTAATTATTTTCTTTTAAGTTGTTAATCTCTTTACAGGATAATCCATAAATAACAACATATAAATAAAATGTTCAACTTATCTTCCCTCCTCAGAGTTTAGCAGATGTAGTATGCGCTCGTATAAGGCGGTGGTTGATAGTAAAATTGAAAGTTGTAACTCTTTGTAAGGTTAGGCTTTTTACCACCTATCGTTCACCATCCATTCACACAAGCTGGTCAGGCCGATGGCTCACTGCCTCCTCTATTCCTTGTGACATCTAAATCACCTGCAAATGTCAAACTCTCCAAGTGTCCAATAAATTTCAGCTGTCTGTTTCTAATTCTTCTTATAAGTATTATTTTTTTCCATTTTAGTTGTAGTTTCTTTATTGCTTACTCGCACCATCTATGGTATTCTCAGCATCCTTCTGTAGAAACACATTTCTGTTCCTCTCTTAATCTGGGGAAATTGTTCAGCAGTCACAGTCATATAGAAGGATTAATATTAAATAGTAGTTCAGCACAATTTGTTTTGAACGAAATTAATTATTATTATCCTCGAGAGATTCTTACAATCTAAAAATCTGGCTTTAAATAACCTGAAAAAGGTTGATAAACCGTAAAGCACAAATCAATCAATCAACCAGTCATCTTTAATTACCGAAACCGCTTACCTACAAAAATACAATGGTCGACCGTTGTTTGTTATTATTATTGTAAGAAATATAAATATTATAATGAATAATCCAAGTTTTTTGAGACTGTTCCAAGTACTCCAGAAACGACTGGATCAACTGTCAATTTTATGTTGCGTTTTTATTTTTCAGTTTTCCTGCGAAGTCTCAATATATGTACATATTTTTTACTTTCTTTCAATTTTACTGTAACGTCGACCTGAATAACAGAATATCTTATCTGATATGTCTTTTTTCTCTCTTCTAGATCTGATCTTCTGGCCTAGAATGGGTAAGTAGTAAAAATCACTAAGTACTAAATATATATATTGTGTTCTTTATTATTATTAAAGTTGTCTTGAATGGCCACTCTTCTAGATCTTTTTTACATAAATGCGGATGTCCCCGTGGTCCGTCTCTGTTCCTAATTTTCATTAACGATCTTCCCGATATCACCAGTTCTCTATTCATTATTTATCTTGATGACACAACTATTTACTCTTATTTTAATGCTACCTCTGATAAAGCCGATAAGTTCAAATTGGCAGCTGATATTAAAAAAAAATGATCTCCAAAGTGACTGGGGCAAGACATGGCTTGTTAAACTTAACGCCTCAAAAACAAAACTGCTCTCTTTTAATAGTCTTAAAGACCGTTATTGTCTTCCATTTGCATGGCTGATGCTAGCGTCCAGGAGAATGACTCATTTGTGCCTTTTCCGTTTAACTTTTTCCACTGACATTAAGTGGGACGATTATATTGAATTAATTGTTAGATCTGCTGCTAAGAAAGCTGTGATGTACGAAACAATTTTTATCGCAACAATTTATCTAACACATAAGTCCATGTATTGAATATTGCTGTGCGAATTCTGTGTGCTTCTGCTATAATTTAGAGATTCTTGAATCTACAATTTTATTGGTTGTGACGTGGCATCTCGGCTTCAATTAATTTCCCTCCGCTGTAGCCTAGCTTCCCGGTGTGCACTTTTTATGCATATTTTTACGGTAATCAGTTTTCTTCATTGATACCTTGAATTTACGAATTAAAGGGCAGTAACCGATTGGAAGATAGGTCTCATTATTTTATAGTTGATATGTCTAAGTTTAAACCTTAATTTCTATTGCTAACAGTTTTTTACTCGCACTTCTCGCTTGTGGAATTTTTTTCCGGGTTTTTGCTTTCCAGTCAAATTTCGTCTAAAAAATCTAAATGCCATCTTCTGTCTCATTAATTCATGTCCTTTTATTGTTCTCGCACCTTAATAATTTTTTTTTCCTCAGATTCTTCCATACTCAGTAAACCCTTGAGTCTTTATTGCCTTCTTTGGGGTGAAATGATTATAAAAAAATAAATGACGGTATCCAAATATGCTGTTAGTTTGCAAGTTCAATTTAAAATTTATTTTCCTGTCTAGTCGATTATTATTATTATTATTTTTCTTTTTCTTTTCTTATTTTTTTATTTTCTTAGATTTCTGGCGTTTACTCATTTCTGTCCGGGTCTCGCCCAGGGACCTAAGGTTAGAAATGGAATCATGACACTTTCCACTGACAAAAAATTACATAGATAAACCCTCTGTAAAGTGTGAGCTGTACTTGTCAGAACAATTTTTTGTATCTCCTTGAGGCATGGACTTCCAGGAATCCCTTCAATTAGTCTACTGCAATCTTTTCCAACCAGTCCTAGGGCTCCAACTACAACAGGGATTGTTGATGTTCTCATGTGCCACATTTTTGAGATTTCTACTTCAAGGTCCTTGTATTTTGACAGCTTTTTGAATATCTTCAAAGATATTATTATCATTATTATGGTTATTATTATTATTATTATTCACACATGGGCATATTTACATTAAATGTCTGATGGTTATCATTAGGGATACAGTGGTAGTCTTCTCCTTTTATGTTTCATGTCTCTTCAGTATGTGGATGATCATTGCTTCCCCAAACTTCTTATCCTTCATAGGTCTACGCAATATGTCTCCTTACTATTTTCCCCATTCCTTGATTTCTCATCCATTTACGAAAGCTCGTTAAGTAGGTTACTCGCCGTTTCCATCTTGCTTTACTTAGGTCCTGTGAGTACTAAATTTTCTAAACCCTCTTTTCTCATTAAATATTCCAGAAATTTCAACTGACTCTAAAAGTTTTGTTATCGTGACAATTCCTAAAATTGAACTGGATTATAAGTTAACGGTTAATATTAAATTTACCATTACCATAAATATCCCTTCGGCCTCCATTTTCCTCGATGCTACCATGGTATTATCAGTATCCTTCTGTAGAGCTATATGTATGTTACCTCAAGTTTCCTCTTAATCAGCGAGAAAATTGTCAAACATTCCCAGCTAGGAGGATTCATATTACATGGTAGTTCAGCACTCTTTGTTTTTAAGGGACATTTTCGGTTTCTTAATACTTTGTTTAGATTTTCGAAGGCATCTTTCGCTAATCCAATACGCCTTTGGATTTAAAAGAAGCAAATCGATACTAATTTCATCTTATTACTTATTTCAAATATTAACTTATATTAACTTATATACGGAATAATCCAATCTAGAATCAATTTCATTTATTCGGTCATCCATGAGAGCCTTTGTCAATCACTTTGTTTTCTGATGGAGATAGCGATAGTTATATTAATACAACTCGTATGATTAGGGGAGCGGCGATGGTTTACACGTGTCATGGTGCATGCCACCATATCCTATGACGCTTTGGAATTGGTAGGATATGTCGAATCAGGGATGTTGGATGTTGTCAATTTGAAATATTGTGCTGAATAATTATTGTTGTTGGTTAGATGGCTAAATTGAAAATGTATTTTAACTCCTTATTTTCAAAATAAAAACACATACTAAGCAGGGATTTGGGTTTAGAATATAGTTTCCACAGGGAGCCTTCTAAGCTAGAACAATAACATTCCCCAGAAGAGTGAGTCCCACTTCTTTTTTCTTTCTCGTCTCGTTGAAAAATGACATAGGTCTCCGACTTTAAAATCTTTCTCTTCGTGCTTCAATTTAGCCAAAAGATCTATTAATATAATATAATATAATATGATATGATATGATATAATAAATATATATATATATATATATATATATATATATATATATATATAATATCATCAATCGTATTGCCAATATTGTTATCATAGTCTTTTGTCTTTTTTATTCATCAAATTTTAAAACAGACCTATTAAATCTACACATATATATATTCAAAATTATATATATATATATATATATATATATATATATATATATATATATATATATATATATATATTCGTTTATTCGTTTTCTCACAGACGGTGCCCAACTGACCTTAGCATACTCTTCTGTCGACAAAATCAAAAACAAACAACGCGCATGCTCGAAATTAAAAATATAAAATGACGACAATTTAAATATAGCACCCCATATATATATATATATATATATATATATATATATATATATATATATTATTATATATATTAGCAGGCATTTGTCGAAATTTTCTGACACACCTGTATCCTTTGTCAACTAAACGAGGACTAAACAAAGAAGTGGGACTCATTCATAGGGGAATGTTGTTTTTGTTGGTTAGATGACTAAATTGAAAATGTATTTTAACGTTTTATTTTCAAAATAGAAATTCATATTAAAGGATTAAACAGGGATTATGGGTTTACTCAGAGAATATAATTTCCACAGGGAAAAATATCTCTATAAAAGGCAGGGTGTGTGTGTGTGTGTGTGTGTGTGTGTGTGTGTGTGTGTGTGTGTGTAACGAATGTACTGCCGCAATTTTCAACGGATTTGCACCAAAATTTACATGCACATGCTCCAAGTTAGCGGGAAGGCCAAAACCGACTTTGCATTTCCCATCTCCCATCGATAGTGGAAATAATCGATTTTTTATGCTTCTACGGAAGTTTTCATGTAGTTTGCGGCCATTTTCTACTGGCCAGAGTGAGAGCCTATAGCTGGCTGCTACGAATAGGCAGGAAGATTCTATTGGCCAGCATGAGAGCCAACAGCTGACTGACACGAATGTTAACAAAAAAAAAAAATCGATAGCTGCATTCGTCACAAGTGGGAAAAATTTAAATCTGCATGACACTTTACTCCAATCGGCTCATTCGCTTGCTTATACTCAACGTTGATTCTGATTCCGCAGAACTGGGTTGGGTGTGAAAAAAGTATTTGTTGTTAACATTCTTTTTTCATTCGGTTTTTCCAGTTACGGGTCCTTTTTTAAAGCTGATCGTTTTGTGTTCATTTTGTTTCGTTCTTTTTTCGTAACAGATTTAATGTTTAGTATAGAGCTTAGAAAAAATTCACCGTGTGAGATAGGCAAGAAGTAAGGCGTGTAGCAACATCAGCACGGCAAAGGGCACTCCTTTAAAGGCAAGGAAGGGCAAAAAAATTTTAAGTCAAGTGATAGCGATTGCTGTATGAGTCGTACGATTTTTGAATCAAGCACGGGCAACGCCGGGCCATGCTGTTAGTATATAATAAATATCTTATTGCCAATATTGTTATCATAAAGCTGTCTTTTTATTCATCTTGCGATAAACTGTACTTGATCGATAAGGTAGACGGGATGTTAATGAAATGATAACATACATGAACTAGTAAATAGCATATTCATATTAAACAATACATTTGATTTACTCCGATATTGCGTCGATTAACATCGGCCAGTCTGTGTGCGATCAGCTCATGGATCTCTTTGTCCGATCCGTGGAACATTATATTCCCGTCTTGCGATTTCAGCTGAGGGAATTTCCAATTCATCTCTCGGGTGGTTGTTGATATAACCTCGTATATTACAAATTATTCCCACGCTTGAAAAAGCAAGTAGAGATGTCAGGGTATGTGCGTCTGATACAGCGTTAGCCCACATTTGGTGGCCAATATTGTGTATGCCTTTACCTTCAGGTGAGTGGAAATTTTCGAGCGTGATTTTACTGCCATTCATGCCACAGATTTTAATAATGTACTTAAATGTTCATTTAAAGGTATATTCTGTACTTTGATTGTAGCTAGGGAATGGACATTTTTGTCCATATGTTGTTCCCAGTCATTCGTTCTGTTGAGAATTTTATTTCTTTGTTTCCATGTCGTTGTCAGACATGTTTTCAGTTTTAGCGGCGTTACTAGTATCAGTATCGCTTGTCGTAGGTTTGAAGTATTCCTTATCCCTAATGTAATCTTTGGTAGCAATAAGTCCCGCTGATATAACACTGGTTGGTCCTGTTCCAAAAGTACTTTCGATAATTTTTTGTGTGTAGTCCAAGTATCAATGTATGGTTTTTCATAATCTAAATCATGCTCTTTGCTGCTTGGTTTAAAGCGTTTTTGGTTGTCCAAAATTTTTTCTTATCAACGTCCGTTCCTAGTTCTAGATAAAAAAATAATGTGTTGGGATCAAATAAATATCAAATATGGATCAGGAATCCGATAAAATGATCAGATGAAGAACAAATAGGAAACATTTAACAATCTAACATGTTTCACATGTTGAATTCGGAACGCCAATTGTTTAACAAGTCGAATGTACATGATTAGCCAATGAATATCAAGCAACACAAAAGTAAAAATACCTGAATTTTTTCTTCTTTTTCCCTATATATGATGAAGCTTTAATAAAGAGAAATATGGTAGATTGATAAACGTTTCCTATTTGTTACTTATTATCCTGGTAATCTATATCCAGTTATATTCGGCTTTATCTCTGGTAAATTTTCTTTTTTAATGTACGGAACAGAACGGTACTTTTATGACCCTTCTTGTTCGGTAGCATTTGTGTCAATGTCAAAATGCCTACTAACAGTTTTTATATATCTCATAAACCAATGCCGTCGAAGGTATGTTTACAATACCATTGATTACGCTTTCATAATATATTACCATCAATACCATCGTTGTTTACTATACTCATTATCTTTTCATCGACGTCAATGCCATTGATATCAAGTGTTGGTTTAACGGAGTTCCAGAGGTTGTCATAGCTGGAGATGCTAGTGAGGACAAGCTCACACCCTCTAGAAAATGCTTCGTTGCATGCGTCCCAAATAGCCTCAGATAACTAAGTACAGGTCCAAGCCAGAGATTGGGTGAAGGCGGAAAACGGGCGCCTCATGGCCAGCTGCTTCGGGTAGATGAAGCTCGACAGCCCAAGAAAACAGTCCATCTATGGGAAGATTTAAAACTTCCGCTGCCTTGCAGTCATATCCAAACATGGGAAATGCTGTGGAAGTAAATCCAGACAGAAAACACAGCGTAGAGCCCCCATGGCTGTTGTCTGTAAACACTGACAACTTTCCTGCAAATTCCTGCAGCCAAGCCGTCCCAAATCTAATGCCTTGTATTCCTTTGGATCTTGTCAGTACGGCCGATCGAGGTGGAGGCATATAATCGACGTAGCGCACCGCCTCCATATAGCATGATCCAGGCCTATACCCTGATGAGGTCATTCCAGTTTCACAACCAAAGGACTGAATTTTGACCAAACAGAGCGCTATCTTTTATCACGCGAGATAAACAGATGCCTACTATCATTTATTACTATAAATTTAAACGCTTATAGTAATACGAAATAATCTCGAATTTAAACAAAAATCCATTTTATTATATATCTAAAAACAATTATTTTTCTAAAACACGTTATGTATATAAATGTTTAAATACGTACATTATATCCCAAAGGTTGTTATAGTCGTGGGTGATAGTTGAGAGAAGCCGGTCAATAAAATGCTTCCGGGGCATGCGCCTGAAATAGCATCTGACAACTTAGTCTAGCTCGATGCCGGAGAATGGGCGAAGACGGAAAACTGTCGCCTCATAACCAGCTGCGTCGGGTAAATAAAGCTCGACAGTCCCTGAAGGCAGTCCCTGATTTTAAACTTCCGCTGCCTTGCGGTCACATCCTAACACCGCAAGGTCTATGGAAGTAAATCCAGACAGAAAACGCGGAGTGAAGCCCCGATCGCTGTTGGCTGTAAACACTGACAATTTTCCGGTAACTCCTGCAGCCAAGCCGTCCCTAAATGTAATGTCCTATATTCCTTTGGATCTTGTCGGTGCGGCCGAGAGGTGGTGGAGCAATTGGTCTGGGTAGCGCACGGTCTCCATATACCATCGTCCAGTCCTGCGTCCATTACCACCAAAGAAATGAATTTTGAACAAACAGGGCTCTATCTTTATCTTGTGAGATAAACAGATGCTTAACGGAAATTAAATTAAATTCAGAGATTGCAATCACTTGAAATCATTACACCTAAAATCCATGGTACGTTTAATGCAAAATCTATTATGGTGTAATGTTACATTTCGCTTTTTTTAAGTTTCACATGTGAAGTTTTTAGTTTACATTAACGAGTGCAGCTATTAATCTCGGTAATTCAAATGCGCGTCTCATTCGCTGATCGGAAATAATATTTGTCGACTATACCAAGAACGTACCCGATCGTACATACGCCATAGCCGAATCTGACTCCGCAATCTGGGCGTTTTCAAATCATTGAGAATTAGTATAATGTATTTTTGACTCGCGCCCGAGGGTATCTGGAAGTTTTCTCTTTCTAGGTGTTCTTTTATCAAATGATTGTTATAAAAAGTTCTTTTTCGATTATTCATTTTAACTTTAATTCAATTCCAATCCATGCTGCCAGTCCTACTTCAAAGATTACTAGAATTATGACATCTCTGAGTTTACTACCGTTCTGTAATAATCCAATCAAATAAATGTTCTAACTTTCGACTAATTCCGAGCAGCACGCCTGAGATCTGGGCTTATATATGTTAATTTAATCTTTCTCATTATGAGCTAAAATATTCGCCTCTGTCTTTTATTTTTCCAGATTTTAGTATAAATTTTCTGAAAAAAAAATTTTTTTTTCTTTAACAATCCAGATTGCCTGTATCTCAGTACAGAGCCATTATCCATTAACTTGAGATGACCCCCGGAAAGAGGCTCTTACGATTTGTAATAACATAATTTTACTGAATCATACTGTTTCGTTCGAGGTTAACTCTGGGTCGCAAATCTCAGTGGCGCCTTAAATTTTGTTCTTTTATTTTTCAGCTGCAGCATTTATCCTGTTGTGTTACAATCCCATTTCTTGTGATTTGTCTGAGGATAATCTCAGAAGGCTGTTTAAAGCACAAACATATATATATATATATATATATATATATATATATATATATACAAATCAACCATTCGCCCTTGCATGGAGTATTGCTGCCATATATGGTCTGGGGCACCTTCTGTTTACCTTGGAGTTCTTGACAAGATACAGAGACGGATATGTAATATAATTGGCCCTAATATGGCGTCTCGTCTACAGTCACTCTCTCACAGACGCGCCGTCGTCTCTCTCTGTCTTTTCTACAAATAATTTCATGGTAATTGCTCCGATGAGCTGCTTTCACTGGTTCCCAGACTCCATGAATTCAAGCGCCCTACGAGGCTGGCATCCCGCTCCCACCTTTACACTGTAGAAACTTTTAAATGTAGCCGTTTCTTCTACTCCAATAGCTTCATACCTCGCACCTCTCGCCTGTGGAACACCCTTCCCAATTACTGTTTCCCTGAGAGCTATAATCTCCAACTATTCAAATGTAATGTCAATCGACATCTCCAGTTGCCTTGATCTATCCACTATCCCTCTCCTCATCCTTTCTTCTATCACTCCTATCTGATCTTGCTCCAAATCTTCTGCAACCTCCTGCATCCTAGAGGCTTCATTATACATAAAATAGGGAGTTACTTTTCAATCAACCTATATATATATATATATATATAAATTGCCAACAGTACATATTTAAAGTAAAATTCTCACCAATACATTTTATAGCAGAATGACCAACAATACATTTTATCTGTAACTGAAGGCATACAATTGCGTTCAAAATATATTTAGTTGAAGGCATAAAATTGTGTTCAAAATATTTAGATTTTAGCATTATATAACTCATGGAAGTTGATATGCCACTAAACAAATCAAACCGATCATCAACTGAGTAACGAGAAAGTTTTGAGGCAAATGGAGAAAAAAATAACGCTTGTACATAGAATCAAAAAGAGACAGTTGAAATATCTCAGATGCATAATGAAAAAATAGGGCTAGGAGAATGCGACACGCAAAGGGCCTACTAAAGTTAAGAGGGACACAAGGG
>CAHIKZ030002334.1:2050000-2077500 GCA_903632075.3 Acanthosepion pharaonis | reverse complement strand
CATACCATTAAGTCAGAAATAACTAGCTGTTAACTGTCGAGAACTGATGAAATCGGGGGAAGGTCGATGAAGAAAATTAGGAAGCCCGCATTAATGTAAAAATATCTAGAAAAGGGGCTGTTCTAAACAAATTTCATTTCGCGATTTGATCAGAAAGATTGAAACAAGTCGAAAATTCGTCCAGAAATACTATGACCTTTTTAACTTGTGACGAAGACCAGCATGCTAAACCCTGTCAAATACTTTTTAGATATCCATACAAAACCCTGTTTTCACTTTTCTTATCTAAATCTTGACAGGCTCTCTCAGCAATAACCGTTAACATATAAGCAGTTGATCTAGAGAAGCTGAAAGAATATTGTTTGCCTGAAAGAAGACGTTACAATGTGTGTATATATATATACACACCTGAGAGATTACAAGGCTATGTGTGTAGAGGAATTGTTCCTAGTTTTTATTGTCCCTAATGCTTTCTGCTAATTCTTTAGCCATTTGCATTTGTTTTTAATTTTCTTGGTAACGAAGATTGGAATCGTAGACGACATCCAGACGTCATATACGGTTCGAGTGTAAGATGGCTACAGTGTTATACATCAGACGAGATCATTTCTTATGAATGGTGAAAGGTAATTTACAAGATACTCGACAAACTACATTCCCCTGAAAGTTAAAAAATTCTCATTTTTATAGTTGGTAAATAAACCAGCTCTTTAAGAAACAGATAGAAAGTTTAAAGAATTGTTCTAAGAAAATTATTTAAACATATAGATCAAACAAAATAAAATAGAATGCAAGGGTCTTTATATGATCAATGCCAAAATATCCAAATGTCATCCGAACGCCAATACATCTATACTAAATATTACTAACGCTATTAGAAGATCAATGTAAAAATTATACTGCATCGAAATTGATCTTATTGACAAAAAGATAAGCCTTACATGTTGCAACAATGTTTAACTTAAATCTAAGAAGAAGCAATTGTCAAATTTCAAAGTTTAGCAAAGTTCTAGAGCCAAAGGTATGGCATGTTTACAATTAACCGTTAATTCAAATCTTTGATTTAATAAAGCATCCTTATCCAATAACCTGACAATCTGCATTTTTCCCTGTAAACACAGAAAACAAGTTTCATATAAGGATCTACATATCCTTGCCAGTTTTTTAAAATTTCCATTTCACTTTAGAAGTTTTATTTTCATCTTTCAAGCTCCAAAAATATTTTGAAAGTGATGTATTATTTCTATAAGTATTATTAGCAAAAGACAATATGTGTTGATACCACTGGCTTTTGAAAGAATTCTTTATAATACCAATATAGAACTTTTCAAATCATGGGTTTTCCATTGTAGAGACAGAACTAAGATACACAAGAGATTCGGTTAAACACACACACACACACACACGTGTATGTATGTGTTTGGCCAATATCTTTCGTTTTTGCAAGCTTCGTTGAATATGATGGACAAGAAATATTTTGTTAGTTTTTATTAAATTTCTTTTACAAGGCTATGTGTGTAGAGGAATTGTTCCTAGTTTTTATTGTCCCTAAAGCTTCCTGCTAATTCTTTAGCTATTTGAATTTGTTTTTAATTTTCTTGGTAACGAAGATTGTTAGCATATTGGTATTGTTTTGTCGAATTTATCGTGTGAGAGTCGTAACACTTTCCTTCTCAGTTGAGTTTTTGTTCAGATTCCAAAGTCAGGGAACCCTGCCTCCGGTCGAAAATAGTCATATTGTTTCCACCACCCCATATATATATATACGTTTGTATGTATAGGGTGATTTTCTAAGCGTAGCTTAGATGCGGCACAAGGCCGAGAATGTGGAGCACCCAGTGAGGTTCGAACTTACTATTCAGTTGTAATTGATCTAGCGAAACAATCTTGTTAAACCATTACACCACATCGAATTACCCGTATTCGTATGTATATGTTTGCATCTAGATATGTCTGTATTCTCGATTAAGAAGACCGTTACAGATATTTTAATAAATCTGTTGCATATATACAAGGTGTGCCAGATGTCAACTAAGGATTTAAAAATCCAGTAAATTCAACATTATTTTTATAATTAAAAAATATTATACATACTAAGAATTCAGACACTGTAAATCTATTCTTTAATTATAAAAAAAAAATAATTCAGAACGTAAATATCCTCCATTTTTGACTTCACACAGATGCGCTTTTTCAATAGCATTCTCCATAACAGAGGTTAAATAACTCTGGTTGCATTCTTCGAATTTCTGCACAGCTGTTGTCCTTGATATGTTGAATTGTCTGTGATTTATTGCTGGATACACGTCCCTTCAGATGTCACCATAAGAAATAATCAGGTTGGCGTCAGGTCAGGAGAATATGGTGGTCATATATTTTTGGAATTTCGTGGAGTTATCCGGTGAACAAATGTTTGATTAAATCTAAAATGAAATTCCACGATTTGTGAATTTTTCAATGGGAAATTTACCAATATTAACCCGAAAAAATTTAAATGAAGAAAAAAAGAAAGAAAAGATAATATGTCATCTTATGATAGTTTTAAGTTCAAGGTGACTTTTGGGACACTCTGTACAATAGGGCCTCCTTCAAAGCGAGCTTGCAATTTCATCTCGCAAGACATTGTTTCATTGTTTTCATTACCTGTTTTTATATTTGTTGATTGTTAGGGAACTAACCTCATACACAATTTTATTCTAAAGATTTCAGCCCCAACTCAATCTTCTCTCATTTATTTCACTTGCCATACATGGCAAACCGAGTAATAAACCATAGAGCAATATCCATGAAAAAACATGCCAACCATAATGGCAACACCCAGTTCTTGATAATAACTGAGGTATTCGAAAGTACTTGAACAAAACAGAGAAAACACGAACTTTGTAGAGTTTATTCATAATTTTGATTCCGATATACAATATCTTATATTTCTCCCACTATATATATATATATATATATATATATATATATATATATATATATATATTTTTAAATAAAAAGAAAGAACAATAAGATATATAATTAAAAAAAAAATATAGTATAATAAAAATTAAAAATGAGAATATTTCCAATCGTAGTTAAATAAAACAAAAAGTATTCTAATCTGAACACCCCCGAAAATCTTTAAATTTACAAATAGGAAAAATGCCGTAAGAAATTTTTTTTTCCGTTAACAATAAATTTAAAAAAATCCAGACGACATGCATTGAACGGATGTCAGTTCTCATTGAAAAATACATCCCTACCCCTTACCAAAATGTAGCTAATAACCGATACAATGATACAGAGATAAGAAAAACCTAGACAACCCTTGTCCAATTGAAATAGATTTATCTGTAACCATGGAAACGGGATTTTAGCTGTGTCTTTAAAACCCAGTAATTTTAAAAGTTACTCCAAAATTCGCTTGAGGATGAAATGGAACTAATGTCTTTAATTTAATTGCAAAATTAAATTCGTGGCTTTTAGCTTCCATTTTTGAAACATGGTTAGAACTGTGTAGCGAAAAAAAACATATTTTAAATCAATTAATTTATATATATATATATATATATATATATATATATATATATATATATTAGGGGGAAACAAATATTCGTAGACGTACAATTTTTAACTTATTGTATTTCCAAGTAATGAATAAACGTATATTTCATGTAATTAACTGTACACAGATGCATAATAAATAAATATGCATAGAAAACAGAAAAAATGACTTAATAGAAATAAATCGCATTTATCCAATTTAAAAATGTGAAAAAAGTATTCGTACAATACAAAAAAGAACATATAATCTTCATTTAATACTTTGTAGAATAGCCATTATTCAGTTCTACAGCAATCAACCTCTTCTTGCAGTTCTCAATTAATGCTTTGCAAATATTAGTTGGTATTTCGTTCCATTTTTCTTCACATATGGTCTTCATATCCGGGACGGTTGTTGTAGCTCTCGATGAGATTTGAATTTTCAAATAACACCAAAGATTCTCGATTAGGTTTTCTGGCGATTTACCTTGATCCGTTCTTATCCATATACCACATAACACCCTTGAGCGATTAGCCTTGGAGCGGGTAGAATGGAGATCAACGTGTTTTAGTGGGCTCAGCAATTTTCAATCTGCTTGTCTGAATCATCTTCAAAAAGCGAGAGCAAGATCTAAAGGGTCAGCCAATCTAACAGTGATCTCATCTCACAATCCTCACACTTGCTCCATATGTGGCCTCCTTTGTAAATCACTAGCGGGTCTTAAATGCCACTGAAGATTATCGCACAAACTTTCATAACTGAATGAATTAAGTTGTCAGATCCTCATACGTCGAAACCGACGGGAGAGTCCATTATATATATATATATATATATATATATATATATATATATATATATATATATATATATATACCCGCGCTTTTTCTGGCACAGTGGTTTCGGATAATCTACCTCTCCAGTGTATAGAAGTATAGAAAAACACACACTACAAATTTATGATACCTTTCTAAACACACGGTTAATTAACTTTTACGTTTTACTGAGTTACTATTGTTATAAATAAGTTCTTGCCCGGATTATTTGAGACTAGATATATTCGAGGAGTACAATTCGACTTTTTATGATCAGTTTTGTTTCACGCAAGTAAGTAAGGGATCGCATTATACACAGGCAATAACTTTCAATAAGTTGAAAATCATGCATTTTCAATAACTGATCGCACTATACACAGGTAAATCTTTTCTGGATCTGTTAAAATCAATGCATTTTCTCCGACAATAACCTATCTGACAAGTCAACATACTAACGCTAACATTAATGGTACAGATAAGCGCCTTTAGCATTTTGTACGGATACAGCATTATGTTACGTTTTTATAGAGTTGGACGAGCCCCCATTTTGTTACGTGTTGATAAATGTAACAAAGGAAAAAATGATTTACCACAACACAGAGCTAAATCACAAACAAATATTTAATTTACTAAAACACAACATAAAATATATACAAGATAAACAATTGTGGCCTACAAAAACAGAAAACACAGAGTTACTGGCAAAGTGTTACGAGGGAGAAGGAAAGGGAATCAAATATCTTTATCCCTTTAGGGCTAGTGAAGTAATCTAAGTGCTATATTTGGAAATCCACAAAGGTGTGTAAATAAATATTAATTTTTAGTTTGGTCAATGAAAATTAGTCAAAATTCTATTTACCAAATTTGTTCCATGAAATTCTCTTTTGGGTTTTGGTTGGTCGGCAACTTTTTATAGAGATTCTTTCGGCTGGATATAATAATCCTTGAATCAAAAGCCGGAGTTAATAACAGCAGAAATTCTCATTCACCAACTAACTACCCTTTTCCAAAATCCCATTTTTATAGGGGCTAACACCTAATTTGCATATTTCTAGATGTTTCTCGAATCATCTAGATTTTTCTCGAATATACTAGAATGATCTAGAATCTTCCAAACATTCTATTTCTAATTTCTCTATTTTACAACTACTTCATGAATGAAAACTTTTTTGTAATAACAAGTAGAACTCAGTGGAATCCCTTATTATAGAAATGCATCCTCGTAACAATTATGTACAGGTAATCACGACAAAAATGTTGTCATTAAAAAAGTAATGCCTCAGCAATGTAAACACTTAAAGATAACTGTAAATTTGAGATAGGAAAGCACCTATAAATTTTTTTAATTACATAAGGTATTTGTTGATTTTAAGTACCATGCATATTGGATGAAGTTTTGCTCTTCATGTAGCGACAAAAGAGGAAGAGACTTAGGCTACGTCGGAGGCAAGCCCGGGTAAAGAATCTACTGTAGTCAGGCATGAATACAAACAAAAGGACACTATCTAAATCTTCGTTTCAGATAGTTTATGGTAAGTGGTTTTTCTCACCATTTTGGGGTAATTTTGTACAAAAAAGAATGAAAACCATTTATTTACTATAAAAATATGTCGAGGCTGATGCCCAGTACTACAGTATTTAACTATAGCAGACCTACTAGTATTACCCAGAAGCTAGGGTCACATTATACACAAGCTATATGAAAAAAAATCGGGTTTTTCATAAAAAAATTCCAGGGTCGCATTGTACACTGAAGTAGGCTTATACACAAGTATATACAAGTATATTTTAAGTGACATATATAGTAGATGAGGTTTTGCTCTTCATGTAGTGACAAAAGAAGAAAAAACTTAGGCTATGTAGGTGGCAAGCCCGGGTAAAGAATCTACTGTAGTCAGGCATGAACGCAAACAAAAGTATGGTATCTAAATTTTTGTATCAGATATTTTACAATAAGTGGATTTTCTCACCATTTTCGGTAGTTTTTTTTTTTTTAATCCAGATCATTTATTTGCAATAAAATATATTCAGGATGATGCCTACTACTACAATATTTGACTATGATAATCCTACTAGTATTGTACAGATGGTGGGATCGCATTATAACGAGCTATATAAAAAAATCAGGATTTTTACAAAAAATCTGATGTCGAACTATACAGGTCGAAGTACATGAGTATATACGGTAATAATAACTGTATTTGGGCCATTTTGGATGTTTACCACAGATTTTATCACAACTGCATTGAATGTTGTAGATGCAGTTCTTGATCAAGTTTTATTTCAGTGATGCTTTCAAGAGTAAAAATTAGCCGCTCTTTAAAAATAAGGCTTGGGAAATATCAGTAAGCTGTAATACGCGGAGATACTTGTAAAACAGCCATGGCTGATCATGTGTAAGGGTAGATTCACATCGCCCGTTATGAACTGAGGTCAACTGATAGACAGGGAATAAGAATAAGAGAGAATAAAGTGCTTGAAATCTATATAATATCCTAAAGGAATTCGAGCAGTAGACCAAGCACAGCCATTAAGATCATATAAAATCCAGTAATAAGTTGGGAAAAAACTACATTTTCTCACTGGTCTGCAAAATACACACATGTATTCACAGACACACACACGACATATATATATATATATATATATATATATATATATATATGTAAAAGTGAAAAAAAGAGTCAACAACAGTTTTTTATGCTATAAATCGTCAGGCCTGACGACTGCATATAGTATGAAACAGACTGTCGCCCTAAGTGTTGACTTATGTTCACTTTTATATTTACACACGCTCTATCTCTGATATCGAGCACTTTATCCCATAAATATAGCACACCTTAAGACTATATTTCTTCATATATATATATATATATATATATATATATATATATATATATATATATATTTTTCATTAAATAATATCGACAAGTGTTGTCTATTTATTTTATGTAAATTTTATCATAATGTCTGATAAGCTTAATAACATTATCATTAAACGAAGAAAGAAAATCACAATATTTAATGAAACATGTATGAATGAAAAATGCTGCCTAAATATACACAATATATATATATATACACACACACACACACATATATATATATATATATATATATATATATATATATATATATATATGTGTGTGTGTGTGTAGCTATCTTCGAGGAAGTTGAGACCTCACTCACCAATGATCTGGGCGGTTTTATCTTACACTATACTGTCAAGCACCATCGAGCCAAACCCGAAAAGACCCAAATCACCTTTCCCCTACGGAACAGGAAAGCTAATTACCAGTTCAAGATCATCTGTTATGGTTAGATTACACTTCCAAGTCTGTCTACCTTGGTGTGGGCCACTCTCGAACGGTTCCTTACGTCAAAGGGCCACATTGCAAAGACTAAAGCCAAGGTCGAATCAAGAAAGAAACTGACTAATGCAAAATAGGCTGCCATGTCGTTACAACCCGCACCACAGCTCAAGCTCTTTGGTACTCCACAGCAGAATATTGCTTACCAGTGTGGAATAGATAATCACATGCCAAGAAAATCAACCCTGCCTTAAACGCTTCCTGCAGATCAATCACTGTGTGTCTCAAGCCCACGAGAAAGTGGATGACCTGTACTTGCTTAGTGGCATCACACCCCCTTACATCTGAAGGACAGTACACTCCCAACTTGAGAAGTTAAAGCAGGAAACTGACTCTCGTCATCCACTCCACGGCTGTGAACCAATGACAAAGAGGCTCGAATCACGACACAGCTTTCTACCACTGAACACTGAACAACATAGCTCCTCGTCAGCGTCTGTCTCTGTGATACAGCCACCTTAACAAGGTGAAACACAGACTCTCTCGCTCAGCCTTATAGAATCTGCTCAACCTGGCTCCAGTGATTCCTGGGCCTTCTGATCTTGCCTAAATCCGAACAGCTGCTGGTCGCTGTACAGCCAACCTTCAGAAATGGGGATATGCCGCCAATGATGATTCCAACTGTCAATGCCGGCAATCACAAAGTATGGAACATCTTCTAGTTTGACCCAATCTGGAAGATTCATTCACACTTAAAGACCCTGAGACATTAACACTCCGTCAAAAACTGGATGGGTGTAGTGCAGCGACACGATATATATATATATATATATATATATATATATATATATATATATATATATATATAATCGACTCTCCCGTCGATATATATATATATATATATATAGGGTGATTGAAAAGTAACTCCCATTTTAAAATAATTATAAGTTATTTATTAACTATAATTTTTTACTAGAAATGAATGTGAAAAGAAAGCATTTAGCATGAGGTTTTATTTAATATATATATATATATATATATATATATATATATATTATCAATTAACGTTATTTCTAGTGGATATCCATATTTGCGTAGATGCTTCTTTTATTTAGTAAACGGTAGATTTGTTGTCGCCCACCGGCCTGAATATTCGAAAAACTTATTAAAGAAAAGTATGCACTCTCCGGCAGGATACAAATCTGCGTATGCTTTTGCAGGATAAATCTTCGTCAGGTTCGATGTGCTCTAGGCCGACTCAGCCACGGAGTGTGGCACTGATCAGACGAAGTCGAATAATACCCTATAAACGGAAATCATTCTCAGATTCTCGAAAAAAATTGAAGCTCATATCAGAGAATATTTATGGGGTTAATAAGATTTTACATATAGGTACACGTTGTGTGTCATTGGTGTTTTTGAATATTGACCCTTTACACTTTAGTGTCGATTTCTTTTTCAACTGAACGTAATTAAATGAGAAACTGAGGCTTAAACACACACGCATTATATATGTATGTGTATATATATATATATATATATATATATATATATATATATATATATATATATATATATATTAAAATGTACACATACATATGCAAAATATATAAATATATATACATACATGCATACACATACATATGTATTTTGTATTAAAAAATTCCAAGAAGATAGAATCCAGGTAGAACTCAATGTCCAGGACAGAGTAAGGATATAATAAAAAGGCTTAAACACTAATATTCCATGGTCATAATTTATTCCATTGGAATCGTAAATACGATCCTTTTAAGTGTTTATCAATTAATCTCAGAAAGAAACTTCCTATATCAATGTTAGAGAGCCTGCAATATGGTGGGTTAAGCCATATTACCTTCCTCTTTACGATTCCAATGGAGTAAATTATGACCAAGGAATATTAGTGTTTAAACCTTTTATTATATATATATATTTTTAAATACATTCATTTATATAGAAATACATATACATTTATATACAGAGAGATATATGCATATATATATACATATATATCTGCACTATTTTTTTTATATATATATCGACTATTTTTATTTCAGTGATGCATTGTGGGTAGTGTACTGAATTATTCTAACGGTTTTGGTGTACCATAACGATTATGTTTCGAATTATTATAGGGGCTATCTATATTTCTGAGATGAGGTATTATGTACACTATTTACATTATTCGGGCTATTGTCCTCATCTTTGTTGCCATATTTATCTCAACATCCGGTCGTCTTCAGATGTTTGGAATGTCGAACTGAACCCTTTATTTCTAGCGCTGGGGTAGACTGTTCTAGGTCGATGTAACATGTCTAATGGATGTCAGTTATCAGTTATTTCCTGTTAATTCACCTTTCCATGTTCTCTACTACCTTAACCAGATATTGAACTCACAACTCTTTGGCTCCTGTCACTGGATCTAACCAACGCCTTTATCCATTGTGCCATGTGTCCTTAAGGCGAGCGAAATAAAGGGTTCAGTTCGACTTTCCAAACACCTGAAGAAGGCCGGAGCGTACAACGGCCGAAACGTTGTGGTAAATATGGCAACATAGATGAGGACAATAGTCCGAATAATGTAAATAGTGTATTATAGGCGCTATTTAGTGAAAATAATTAAGTATACAGATGCATTTTTAGCTATTTTAATGATGTTAACTTTTTTATCAACTTTTTTTTTTATTGATTACTTATAATCAAAAATGACTTAAAGATTGAATTTCGTTTTAACAAATGCTACTATAATTAAAAGAGAAAACAATTCATTATTACCAAACTGTTAAGAAAATGCTTTCATTGCTAGATAATCAGCAGCAAATTTACGTCCCGATTCTTACGACGTTTGGCAGATCTTCCATTATAACAAGGGTGGGGGGATATTTAATAACAAAAATCGATAGAAACATAAAAAAGGAATCTAAATGAAATCGACTAGATTATATACGCCTAAAACACACACACAAATACACACACACGCGCATATATATATATATATATATATATATATATATATATATATAACTTTCAACGTTATTTGTAGTGCATATTTATATTAGAGCAGACGCCCCATTTATTTATTAAACAGTATAGTTATTTATTTTCGTCCGGCCTGAAAATCTTAGAGAAATCTTAGAAAAATATGTACTCTTCATTACATTAGAATGAATCTATCTATCTATCTATCTATCTATCTATCTATCTATATATTTGTGTATTTATTGACACTTATTAACTATGATATATATATATATATATATATATATATATATATATATATATATATATATATATATATATATATATATATATATAAAATAATTTATTAACTATGTAAGGCGCCATTGGGTTTGTAGAGCTATTTTCGTTACTAGTAAACAGACACAAACATTCTGAGAGTCCTCAAAATACTTGTTTACAAATTCTGAATAATTTTAGAAAACGTCGCAATATTTGTGCAAACCAATTATTTACTCTTGTTTGTTGCCTCAAATATTCTTTACAAATATTCTCAGATATTCTTTACCTACGAAATTTATTCTTTGGAATGACTTTTATCCGGTACATGTGAATTTCCTGGCCTAACTCGTTGAATGTTGGCACCGTTTAATTCAAATGGGTGGTATTTGATACCCTGAGGACCGTTCCTTATTACGTTCACCCAGACTCTCCACTTCCTACTGACCAATCAATTATTTGCCATCTCAAGTAGTCGTGATGGACACTTGTTTACTGCGTGCATCAAGTGGTTGACGTTGTTTTTCGATTCACGCCCTTCAGTTTGAGACACTCTCTACCCTCTTTTCCGTTAACCTTATCTAGATCTATTTCTTCCAGGAGTTTCTGTATAGTGACAGCATTTTTTTTTTACATCTACTCTACCGCCATGACTACTACGGTAGCTCTTTCTTATATTTTTTTTTTTTAAATGTTCCCTGCTGTTAAAGTTGGTGGTCAGCTAGTGCTTTGGCGTGTCGTAATTAAGATAAAAGTAGAAGTAATATTAGTGGAGGGTGTTAAAGTGGGGGAAGAGATGTAAAAAAAATATAAGTAAATGTGAAAGAAAAAAATCTAGTTAGACACAAAAAAGAATAAAAAGAAAAACACGAAGAAGAAATCTTATTGTGAAAGAAGGAAAAAAAAAAGGAAACAAAATGAAGGAAAAAAAGAAACAAAAGTACAATCAAGAAGAACGAGAAAGAAAAAGGGAACAAAGAATAAAAATAAAGTGAAAGGGAGAGAGAAGGAGATAGGGAGAAAGTGAGAATAAGGTGGAATATAGGGAGAAAGAAAGAAAGAGATATATAGAAAGTAAGAGGAGCGAGGGACAAAAAAGATACGTAGAAAGTGAAAGAAAGAGATAGGATTAAAGTGAGAATAAAATGAAAGATAGGGAGAAAGAGAGAAAGACATAAGGATAAAGTGAGAAAGAAGGAGAAAGTGAGAAAGAAGGAGAAAGTGAGAAAGAAGTGGAACATAGAGAGAAAGAGAGAAAGACAGGGAGAAAGAGAAAGAAAGTTAAAAAAAAATTGAAATTTAGAAAACTTATCTATAATTTTCGGATGTGTAAAAATTTATTCAATAACTGGAATATGCAATAAAATATTAAACAGACAGAGCGTTTGCGATGAATTAAATTCACTTTGTTTAAATGAATTTATGAAACTAATTCATCAATCTCGCAGTAAGCTTAAATTCATGCAGTCGATTTTCCCCCGGGGGAGAGCTCATTGGAACAATTGCCATGAAAATATTTATAGAAAAGAAGAGATGCCTGGTTAAGACCAATAATATTACACGCCCTTCTTTGGATTTTGTCAAGAATCTCGAGATATATAGCAGGAGTACCTGATTATATATGGCAGTAATATTTATTGCACGGACGAATGGCAGATTTATAAATGTGCAAAATGTATTGCGGCAAGAAACGACACAGTGAAACAATTTTCCTAGCATCACATCTAGCAATTGATTCAATATTATCACTCCACTTCATGTCAGTGGAAAACGTAATGTGTGGCCCTCAAGGTGGATAGCATTGGCTATGCTGACGGAATACAAAAATGGCTCGCTGGGATGAGTAAAAGATAGTAGTTTCGGTTTAGAAGCATTAATTACTGTGCCCAGTTAAAAAACTGATGGGAGGTCTTTTTCGAGAGCAGCTGCCAGTTTGACTTTGTCGAACCTGGCGGACTTGCTACTAAGACAGAAGTAAATAGTTGTGTCATCAGCATAAATACTTGACATAGAGAAGGTCGTTCATGAAGATAAGAAACAGTGTAGACCCATGAATAGAACAATACAGGACCACGCATTAATGAAAAATGATTTAGAAGAGTGGGCGTTCAAGATTATCTTCATTACGTGATGTGTTAAAAAACAATTGGATTAAGTCACATATTCATAACATGAACTTGTGAAAAAGCCAGCATTACAAACCCTTGTAAAACGCACTTGAGATACAGCTGGTCCTGTCTAAAACCTGAGAGACAAATTCAGTACTATCAGTTCTTAAAGACGGAGACTATTGAAGAGGATTTTCAAAAATTCTATCTGATTGAATATTGGCCATGTAAAGTTCTTTTTTTTTGTATTTACATTGTTTAACCCTTGTATCCTAGCAAACTTTTTAATATTTTTTAGCTGCATTTGTCATAAGCGGATTTATTTTAATGATCTATCTATCAATACGCTTTTGTCTCTATATAATGGGTGACATATTTGATATCAAAAAGAGAAACAGAAAGAGATAGGGACATAGAGAGTAAAGAGAGTGAGAGAAAGCGAGAGAGAGCGAGAGAGCGAGAGAGAGAGAGAGCAGGAGAGAGAGAGAGAGTGATAAAAAAGAGTGTAATACAGATATGAAGGGGGAGGGGTCATTTTAGATAAATGCAGTTGTTTTTAGTGAGCGGTTAAATCATGATCTGTCTGAGGTATTGTATTAATTTACATTAACGTTTCGGCCTTTGTACGCTCCGGCCTTCGTCAGGTGATTGAAATTTCGAACTGAACCCTTTATTTCGTCCACCGGGGTAGATTGTTCTAGTTACATGCGCCTCGGTTCTCTCCCTTTAACAACTCACCGCTGCTGTAGCCAGGTATTGAACTTACAACTCTTTGGGACAAGTCAGTGGATCCAAGCAGCTGGGCCACTTTAGAGAAAGTCAGTTGTTTGTAGCAAGGGGGTTAAATCATGTTTCGTGACATAAAGGTCTGTTCAGTATTTTAAAGAAAAACTAGTTTCTTATAATGGGAATCGAAAAGTTCAGAGTGAACCATTTAAAAAATATTCATAAATCCGTGTAACGTACACGTGCCCTACAAGATATTATTATTATTATTATTATTTTTATTTTCTTTGATTTCTGGCGTTTACACATTTCTTTCCGGGTCCCGCCCAGGGACCTAAGGTTAGTAATGGCGTCATGACACTTTCCACTGACAAAAAAAAAAAAAAAAAAAAAAATTAAATTACATAGATAAAGCCCTTTGTAAGGTGTGGGCTGTACTTGTCAGAACAATTTTTTGTATCTCCTTGAGGCATGGACTTCCAGGAATCCCTTATTATTATTATTATTATTATTTCTTCCTTTGATTTGTGTTGTATACACATTTACTTCCGGGTCCCAACCAGCAACCTAAGATCAGAAATTGCTTCATGACATTTCTCACTGTTTATTTTTGTAAAAAAACAAGACAAAAAAAAAAAAAAAAAATGATCACGGACATTTTACATAGATAAAGCCCTTCGTAATTTGTGAGCTGTACTTGTGAATACAATATTATTATCATTAGTATTACATCATACTATTATTATTTGGTAACATCAGAAGTATCTTCGTTTTATGGAGCTTTACCCAAAAAAGTATCTGTTAGATCATCATCATCATCATCATTAGCAGCAGCAGCAGCAGCTACACCAATAGTAAGATTTAGGGCTTACATTAAAAATGTCAAAAATAAGGTGCTGTGTGCTTGAAACACATACACACGCACACACACACTTATATATAGAGAGAGAATGAGAGAAAAAGAGACGTGTGAGCATATATATATATATATATATATATATGTAAGAATAATAGGTGCGAGGTTAGGGTAGCTTTTAACTGAGTTCAAATACTGGGCGTTGCGTCAACTTTTGCACAAATACATTTGGGAAAAGTTCGAATATATATCATTCTCCCCAAAGCTATGGGTTAAATAACAGAGTAGTTTTCTAGCGTTGATTGAGAGCCAAAATCGGAGAAGGAAAAGTTTGAATTCAAAACCTGCACTGGAGTTAGCGACGTGGTGACATTTTGAATCACAGGCGAATAGACGCCGGACAGTCTCTTTAGTCAATATTCTATTTGTGTTATTCATGCTTAATGTTTCTTTTTTTGCTGATGTTTATAAAGGGAAAATAGAGCTATTTTCTTAATTGCTTGGAAGCAACAATTCTGATAGAATTAGCATTCCTGGACCAGCTGATGATTTCCAGTATTTTTTAAAGCAATGGATCAGTCAGTCAGTTATGTTCCATAGGCGACCATGTATCCAGGTAGATTTTTCCTGCAGTAGGTAACCATTTCTTTCTGCGGTAGACCAGTTGCTATCCAAGGCCATATGGAACCCGCTAAGCAGGGGAGCGGGGGAGGAGAAGAAGATTCATAACTTTCCCAAGCACGAAAGTGAATGTAATGTATTTGACTGGAATTCGAACTCGGCTCTCCGATTCCTCAATCCGAGTCGCTATGCATTACTCCACCGTGCCCCCCCAAAGCAATCGATACAAAGACTGTTGAGGTGTTGGTTGAATATCTTAACAAAAGTTGGTAATTATCTTTACCGTTTCAATATAAATCAATACAGCATAGATAAATAGAATAACAATAACGATAGTTGTATATGTATGTTTCAAACAAAAGAATTAAGATACAAAAATTAAGAAAAGAAAATTAAAAATGGTTGTTAAAGAAAAGAGTGAATTCATATATATTCAACCGTGATATTTTTTTTGTCTTGTTTTTTTACAAAAATAAACAGTGAGAAATATCATGAAGCGTTCAGTATGAGAGAGGTGTTTGTTGGACTTAACAGTGGCTTCGGTCGATATATGTGGAATAGACGAATGAAGACAAATTCTTTAAAGTTAACGGTAGCTATAAACAAAATCAGTGTGAAAGCGAGTGCGTTTACCGAATTTTTCGTTGTCGATCCTGTTTCGATTTATTTCAAGAGGCTCAAGGGGTAGCATTTCTGGACGCCACACCAGAACGATATGATTGGAGTATTATTTTCCCCTCTATCATTTATAGGCAGGGCGATTTTGTTTGTCTAGCGGCATATCAACTCCTTATGGGTCATTTAATGCCGAAATTTAATTTTCTTGGGTGCATTAGTAATTTTTCTTAAAAATGTATTGCTGGTAATATTTTCTTTTTTTTTTTTATAAAGTATTGCTGGTACTTTTTTAACTATGAAAATATATAGATGGTATTTTTACACTTTTATAGTGTTTTAACACGAATTTGAACTATTTGCCCATAGCTGGGATCCTAACAGGTATTACCACTCCTGGGTCAGGGAGCAACATTATCATGCATTCTTAAGAAAAATAGTGAAGTGGTTTCCAGTTGCTTTCCCCATATTCCTTTTCTTTATTAACTGTGAATTATCGTGTATTTTTGGAAGATAGTGGAGTGTTTTGCCGTTGACTTCTCCACCTATAACTTTTCTTTATTATCAGTTAATTGTTATGCATTCTCGAGAAAGATAGTGGAATGGTCTCATGCTGCATTCTCCAGATTGCTTTTGTTAATTAACTGGGAATTGCCATGAATTTTCTGGAAAGATAGTGAAGTGGTTTCCTATTGCCTTCTTCACAGATTCCTTTTCTCTTTTAGCTCCGAATTGCCATGCATTTATGGGTGTTGTAGCATACCTACGGACGATAATGCGTATGTCCTCATTCAGATAAATACAGTAGTAAATACTGTATGTCTCCAGTTGTGCTGGGCAAACACTCTGCCTCCGGGCGGACAGGATCCCCAGACGAGGCTGTGTCGAAGAGCAGAGTCTCGTCTTGGGAAACAGCTACCCGACCCATTTTATACGGTGTCTATAGGGGATTTTTGGCTGAGCCTACGGGCGCGGATACCTCACATTAAATTCAGCCTTGTGTCTGAATATTTGATTATTCTATTCAGTAACCTTCCCTAGGTTACAACATTGGGAAAGATAGTGGAGTGGTTTTCGCTTTGCTGTCTTCACACATTAATTTTCTTTTTTTATCTGGAAATTACCATGACTTTGTGGGGAAGACTGTGGTATGGTTACCCACCCCAGGGTTTAGAATTAATAGGCTTGTTACCATGCATGAACACAGTCTGCCGTGAAATCTAACCCATAGCTAGAGGTAGAAGATATGGATACATGCCTTTGCCAAAGGCTTTAGTATTAAAGTGGATGCTACAGAGTAGCCCCGAATTTGAACTCGGCTCTCTTTCTCCACTCCCTGTGCCGGTATCCATTACACTACCCTACCCGAAGAAAAATAAATGTTCTTAACCATTAGCCGCTATGGAAAGGGATGGTTCTGAATTTAATTTTCCTTCTCCTAGACTGGCTACCATCCAAGACACCTATAGCTGGCGGAAAATGGATTCATGCCAACAGCATTGGCGCCGAATGAGTGACATACAATCGACTGAAATTTGAACTCTTCCCGCCGATTTCGCTTTTCACATCGATAGCCGTTTATTTTTATACACACACGCAAACAGGGGCGCGCAAACGCGAATATATTTATTCTGTAGTTCTTTTATATCATTCCTACCTATATTATATTTAAATGTACTCACACTTGCTGGAGTGTGAAGTATGTAGACGAATTACGTTTTTTTTTTTTTTTTTTGCGGCTGTTGATAAAAATATCATTTCTTTGATGTAAATATGGCGTCCGGTTGGCTTAAGCGAATTGCTCCTGATATCTCTGTCTGTAAAGAAAAAGGTGAAAAAAAAGAAGACCTTTCAGTAATATTAGTCACCTTTCTTTTTTTCACTTGTTATTCTCTAATCAACCTCTTAACAACACATTCATAACTCTCTACTGACTGTCTTTAAGATAATTGTTTTATCAGAATTGGGATTTTTAACCCGGCCTAAATCAATTCCTCTCGTTGCTCACCGTAGCTTCTGCTTGTATATAATTCTTTCGGATTTTGCAGACATACGGATAATCGAGTTTCAGCATCTTCATCTTCTACGTGGCATATCCGTTCAAATTGTTCCAATATTTTCTAGCTCTTAGCGATATCAGGCTTTTTACTGTCTTTTTACTATACCTATTAAAAAAAAAAAGATAGTAAATAAAAAGCTGTTCTGTTTTCGTTCCTAATTCTATAGTGGGATGAGGCGAGTGGGTAAGGTGACTAAAACAAAGTCATCAACACATTATCCTTAGTCCCATGATTGGGTGTGGTCGTAGGGTCGTTGCACAGCTAATCATCTAACCACCTCTAGCAAGCTCATTAGGTAGGTTTTACTTGGTGTTTCCCTCTTCCCACTTTTTTAAAAAATTGTTTCGCCTCAAGCAAGGCGATAATGCCACTGGGGGGGGAGTACAGGGAGTGAAAGAGAATGAGAAGACTTTAGTGGAGATGATTGAAAAAAAAAATAAAGACAAAAAAGGGAACATGATTCAGGGAGTCAGAAGAGGGCGATTAAATTTTTTTTTTTAAGCATTACGCCCCGAGCAAGGCGGGAAGCCACTAGGATGCAGGGGGTTGCAGAAGATTTGGAGCAAGATCAGATAGGAGTGATAGAAGAAAGGATAAGGCGAGGGATAGTGGATAGATCAAGGTAACTGGAGATGTCGATCGATATTACATTTGAATAGTTGGAGATTATAGCTCTCAGGGAAACAGTAATTGGGAAGGGTGTTCCACAGGCGAAAGGTGCGAGGTATGAAGCTATTGGAGTAGAATAGGCTACATTTAAAACTTTCTACAGTGTAAGGGTGGGATTGCATTTAAGTTTTTAACAATGTAATTGTCAGGGAAGCAAGAAATCGGAAAGGACTTCCACAGATGAGAAGTGAGAGAAAACAAACTGTTAAAGCAGAAGTGGCGGTTATATCTAGTTAGTTCAACAGTAAAGCGGTGAGACCTATAGGGTGGTGTTTTCATCTATACACAATATAATTTTCTATTTCAGACGGCTGACATGAAAATGATGGTGTTCTTACAGATCTTCTTGATGTGTGTTCGCGTCAATGAAAGTGAATAAACTGAACCCAGTACATGTGCTCTGTATTACTGCATTACTTGTTCATCTATTGTTCTCATTACTTTTTGGTGTGGTTCATCTATTGTTCTCATTACTTTTTGGTAGAGGAGTGACAAGACTTTCGGACCACCCTGTAGTTACCAATCTAATAGTCATTCATTTAGTCTGTGCACCAGGAAAAAAGCTTATCAGAACAGTTTCCATGAAATTGTAGAAAAGACAGAGGGAAGCCATGTTACATCGGTAACATGTCAAGATGTGTTCTTCTGATTAGAACAACAAATTCATAAACAACATGAATTATATTTACTGTATGTGTCAAATTCTCCACGCCCTCTTTTTTTTTTCATTAGATGTCACTGAAATTCTGTCTTTTTTAAAAATTCTAATTATAAGTGTCTTTTTTTTTTGTTTTTATTTTTCTGAAAACTTCTACGTTGCTCCGTCTATGGAATTCTCAGCATTCTTCTGAAGAACTACATCAGTGTTGTCTCATCTGTGAGGAAATGGTCCAGGATTCGCTGCCATATATGATGCTTTTATATTACAAGATTTCAGTTTTTCTTTTCTTTGTTTCTAATGAATTTTCCAGTTTTTTTTTCTAGAAGCTTTCTTTCCTCATGATTTGATAGTGATTACTAGTTAATGGATTCAAAAACAAAAAAAAAAAAAATAAAAGAAAAGAAGGTTTCGTTTACAGGAAACCTTGCAAGGTGGCAGCGGAAAAAGTAGTTCTGCAGAAAATAACTACGTAACTGATTTCGTTTTTGGCTCAGGATAATAGAAAATTGATAGGTAGATTTACACGCAAGAAATGTGATAGGTTATCGTCGAGAAAATATATTTTAATTAATGGTGATTCTGCAAGCATGACTAAGTAGTTTATAGCAAAAGCGTCAGGAATTTTACGTTCAGGAAGTCTATGAGGCACAAAAGTCTCTCTTCTGAGTTCCACATTAAGTTGGAGTGAAATTACCTTATAACTGAAGGAACAAACTCCCGACTGATTCTGTGCAGTGGGGGACATAAGACAGCACGAAGGGGCGCTTCGATGTGGTGTAATGGTTAAGACGTTCGTCTCGCAAGATCAATTACGAATGAATAGGGAGTTCGATACGCACTAGGTGCCCTATACTTTCTGTCTTGTGCGAGGAGAGAACAGACGGATTATAGATTTCCCAAGGATATTTGCAGAACTGAAATTTTGATTATGATGAGGATATTAGTCCAGATGAACCAAAATGCAATTACGTAATCATCGCGTCTAAAAGAATATTCAGGAACTGAAAGTTTGTATTATGATGAGGATATTAGTCCAGATGAACCAAAATGCAATTTTGTAATCAGCGCGACTAAAAGAATATTCCGGAACTGAAAGCTTTGATTATGATAAGGATATTAGTCTAGATGAACCAAAATGCAATTATGTAATCATCGCGTCTATAACAATATTCCGGAACTGAAAGTTTTGATTATGATAAGGATATTAGTCCAGATAAACGAAAATGCAATTATGTAATCACCGCCTCTAAAGGATTGAGAATTTTAAACAATTTAAATGTTGACATTACTAAATTCGGTAATACTAAAGACAGTGATGAATTATTGGTAAGACTTGTTGTCACTTGATCCCTAGAAGTATTTTTAATCGATTTGACTCCAAGCAAGGCAGTAAAGAAACAACGTCACAAGGGGTTACTGGGTGTTGGAGAATTAAAAACAAGACATATTACTAATGAGCCAGGAGCGTAATCAGAGGCACAGCAGACACGAACCTGGTCTTGTGATAACTCAACAAGGATTTCGTCACAGTAAACATTCAATAAATAAAACATAGAAAGCGCAGCGAAATTTATCTGAAATCAAGCAAACAAAAAAGTCGTCATTGAAAATCGATTGGTTGCCAGGGAAAATAAATATCTTTGTGGGTGTTTCTTGCTGAAGCCAAGCCTTTAAATCGATCATGTGAGAGTCATCTGATGCCTCGTGCAAATTCAACCGGACAGCTTGCATATGATGTCGGCTTTTAATTCTTGGCGATTCACACAGAAACTTTTCACCTTTGGAATTTAACAGCAATTACCGTTGGCATATTTAACAAAAAAAAAAAAAAAAAAAAAAAAAAAAAAAGGAAAAGAAATCATAATAATCTTCTCAAAATCATTATTAGATTGCATTCTTTTGTGAAAAGGTCGAGTAACGGTATAGAACGCTTTTTTTTAAAAAAAAGGCTGCAAACCAAAGCCATGATAACTTGCCATAAATCCGATTTATAATCCAAGTGCAGACCAAAGTCCACTGGGGATCATCTTGTTGTCTATCAGTGAAATGACTCGGATCAAGGTTAGCAAATTGTCAACGGTTTATGTATTCTTTCTGACTCAACTTAACGAAGACTTAGGAAATGTTTTTTACCGTAAATTCCGGCGTGCAAGTAGAATTTTCAAGGCTTAAAAAATCTTTCCAGACGTTCTGGACATGACGATAAACTACATCCAGCAGCAAGGCCTCTGCTCAGGAGGTTTTCAGGAGAATAGAAACACTCCTTACTGTTGTTCCTAGGTCCCCCCTAACCTAGGGTGTTAGCACCTGTTAGGGTCTCAGCTATGGGTAAATAGTTAACCCCTAAACTGGGATCAAAACGTAATGAAAGTATAAAAATACATTTTTATAATAAAAATATCAGCAATACATTTCCATAGTTAAAAAATTACCAACAATGTATTTAAAAAAAAAATTATCAGCAATGTAGTTCTTTTGCAAAAAATTACTAATGCTCACAAGAGAATTAAATTTCGGCATTAAATGACCCATAAGGAGTTGATATGCCATTAAAATAACAAAAAAAATTATATGGCGGTATAAAATGCAAACTTTTACCACCGAGTTGTAAATAAGTGTTACAGAACTCCTGACAATTACTGTACTCCACTTACTGCAGCAGCCTGTCGCAAACATATCCCACTAAAATTTGTGTTTGATGAATATATTTGGTATATTAACACAGAAATTAATAATAAAATAGTAATACAAATTCAGTATTCTATTAATGCTACAGTACGCATCACGTTCGACGACTGATACACTAAATGCACATACTTACCTAAGCGTCGTCTCACGTAGGCGGTCAGTATACAGGTAAGTGGTGTGAACTTATGTAGTTTTGGCACAGGTTATCTTATACTATAGCCTAACTTCATTTACTGGTAGGCCTAAGTTCTGGGCCACTGGTAGCCTATCGTATGTTTGTGGTGGTGGTGGGGGGGACTTATACGGTAGGTATAGGCCTAATCCAGAATTTTGAGCTAAAAGTCTTGAACTCGACTTGTACATCAGGTCGATCTGTAGGCAATTTATTTTTGGCAGAATCTTAACTACTGTGAATTCAGTTCAATGCTTCTTCATAGTTATCTATCGGTCACTACCGACATGTTTGTCTCAATGTGACTACAGTGAGTTCCCCCCGTATTCGCGGTGGTTAGGGACCAAAACTGGACACGAATAGTTAGAATCCGCGAATACTTGTAACCGCCCCCTAAAAGTGCTTATAAGTTCCGATTTTGATTGTTAAAACTCTATATACCTTAAACTTTCATCCGAAACATTCCAGAACCTTTGAAAAAGATTTTTGAAAAATAGTATTGGTGAACATACACTTTTATACATTTACACGCGTAAATTTTCTTTCATACGTACAATAACCGTTTTTAATTACGCATAGATCGATACAACCATTGAAAATACTGTATAAAATATGTGTAACAAGACAAAATATAAGGTCTAAAACATTTTCTAAAAATAGAACTGTGATGATGCCCACAGAATTAGCATAGGCCATTCACTTTTAAGGCCCCAACTGCAGCCCTTAACAAAGAACAAAGAACAAAGTCCAAGCATTTTGCGTTTCTTTTTACAATGAAGATGTACAAATCTGACAATTTTTACCATAAAAATAGACTGTTATATGTTTTAAGTCACTTAAATAACAAGAAAATAATACAAGAGTATTTTAAATATGTTCTACCGAAAAAAGTACGTGAATCGAGGGAGTTCTCAGCGAATAATTTGTACATATCTTTTTCAGAAAGGTTTCCGCAAATAAAAAGTACATATGTTATAAAGAAAAATCCGCAAATGTGTGAAGCCGAAAATTCTAAACCGTAAATCAGCGAGGGGGGGGGTCTCACTATATTCCCAAAGTTAGTTCATTACTGGTCCAAGTTAATTAACTCTTATCTTATGGTTAGACATTTCGAAACAAATTCTGTTTGAATTTCTGGGATCATTATTTACATTATTTACATGAGGACTGTTGTCCCCATCTTTGTTGTTATCACAATGTTTGTATCTGATGAAGGCCAGAGAGTGCAATAGCCGAAACGTTGTGATAACAACCACATTTTTTATCATAAGATTTAAAAGAAAAAGAGATCCCACCACTCACATACTACAAATGCCAAAACCATCTCCCTGGTTTATCTTTCGAGCAGGACAAAATTGGCTGGTTTGGTTTGGTTTGGTTTGTTTTACGGCATATCAACCTCAATATGTTATTTAATGCCGACAAAGTTTTTATTGCTGGTAATATTTTTTTTTTAAAAATGTATTGCTGGTAATATTTTTTACTTAAAAAATCTATTTCTGGTAACATTTTTTCTTCAAAAATGTATTGCTGTTAATATTTTTTTTCAAAAATATATTGCTGGTAATTTTTTTTCAAAAATGTATTGCTGGTAATAATTTTTCAAAATGTATTGCTGGTAATAATTTTTTACAAAGTATTTCTGGTATTAAAACCTATTTTTACACTTTCATAGTGTTTTGACCCCAGTTTGGCGGGTAACTATTTACCCATAACTGGGACCCTAATAGGTGCAACCACCCCGAGTAAGGATGGACCTGGGAACACCAGCAATTAAGAGGTGGTTCCAAGCTTATCAAAACCTTCTGATCAGAGGCCTTGCTGTTGGACGTAGTTTATCGTCTTACCCAGGATGCGGATGTAGTTTATCGTCATACCCAGGACGGACAAAAATGGCTCTGAATAAGCCACTAGAGGTTGAAAGCCCGTTAAATACACAAACCAACCAAACAAAAATAACAATAACAAAGATGAGGACAATAATGTAAATAATTTCGAAACCAACTTTTTTCAAAATTGAATTTGAAGTTTTCAATCAGTATAAAAGAATTGCTTCAGGATCGAATCATGGCTGCAAAACATTTCTAACACCGCACTTTAACAATGTAATATACATGATATTCATATACGTGTATTTTTGTATTGTTGGACAAAATATCCTTAACGCAAACTATTCTGTGTTCAGTTTCCTTATCTTTTATACAAAACTGGTTATACACTGATGTAGTTGAAGTGTTGAGTCTTTATTCATTCGACATTTTGGATTTTTAATGTTGGATTCAGGGTATGCGCTATCACAGCTTTCATTTCAATTCCGAATCATATTTGCTGTTTTAGAAAGTTTTATCTTAAATCCCTTTTCTTGTGATAACTGATTTCATTCTTATATACCTCATGCGTAAAGTGTTACATGTTTGTTTGTTTTTTTATCAAGCCCTTGCCTGTAATTAACTAACGTTCATAAAGATATCATGGATTATAGTTTTACAATTGAAATACAACCTGATGTTTTTATATAGACAAATTTTCTGAATTTTTTCTACTTCACTTCTTACGTATAAGACGGCTGACACGAAAAGAAATCTAGAAATCTAGAAGTTAGCGAAGGAAAGCGAGAGGAAGAGACTAAGCAAGAAGACAGCGAGAAGGAGAGGCTAAGCAAGAAGACAGCGAGGAGGAGAGACTAAGCAAGAAGACAGCGAGAAGGAGAGACTAAGCAAGAAGACAGCGAGAAGGAGAGACTAAGCAAGAAGACAGCGAGGAGGAGAGACTAAGCAAGAAGACAGAATGCATGATCATCAGCAAAAAAAGACGAGGCCAAAATGCAAATTAAAGGTCGGAGATCAAGCAGGTACAGATATTTAAATATCTAGGAAGTGGTCAGACGGAGGACGGAAGGTGCGATACTGAGAACCGAAACGTTTTGGGATGACCAAAGATGCATTCCAAAAGCTAAGCAGAGTATTAAGAGACAGAAAAATTTCGTTTGAAACAAAGAAAAGAGTACTGAACTGTAACGTGATATCTGTCCGCCTGTATGACAGCGAATGCTGGGCAGTCTGCTCAAAGATGAAGTAGAGACTTGAAGCAAAAGTTCTGGTTCTACAGAAATATACTGAGGATATCATGAACTGGATATGTTAGCACCGACGAGGTTTTGGAGAGAATGGAATCGAAGACAAAACTTAACATCAAGAAGAGGCAGTTGAAATATCTGGAGCCCGTAATGAAAAAGGAAGGCTTGGAAAATCTGATCCTCACAGGATAGATTGAGGGAAAGAGGGACAGAAGAAAGCAGCGCGTAATATACTTGATGGGCTTGAGAAAGTGGAAGGAGGAACAGGAATTGCGAGAAAGATCAAAAGGACAATACTTATTAAGAGCTACAAGGGACAGAAAAGTGTGGAGGGCCATAATCGCCTACGTCCTGAGGGACACAGAACATCAAAAAAAGAAGAAGCTTGTAACTGGCGATACTGGAGACCCATTTTTCTTTTCCCTTTCAAGAAATATATATATATATATATATATATATATATATATATATATATATATAGCTGAACTGAATGAAAGCTGATCTTTAATAATCGAAATTTCAAACACTTATTCTCATAATCTTTTTTGTAAAACAAAGCTCTTTTAATTAATACCGTATATACTGTATATACTGTATATATATATATATATATATATATATATATATATATATATATATATATATATATACCTAATTCTGAATCTAATTTTCATTCACGAGATATAAAATTAGCGCGTGCACTGTTGCCCCTGGCTACACCGTTGACCAAACTATATATCCATGTCAGTAAGTTATGTGCCATACGTGATACACGCTTAGGCGATCATATATCTTTCGAGTAGGTTGCCATTTCTTTCTGCGGTAGACCAATTGTCATCCAAGGCTACAGGACCCGTTCTGTCCTGCTACTTACCCATAGCTGGGAGGAGAAGAAGAATATTCACACCTTTCCCGATGATATTAGCACGTAAGTGAATGTAATGTAGTCGACTGGAATTCGAAACTTGTTAAACTAACTTCAAAATTAGGTCTTCAAAGGTTGCAAGATACGCGAGGACATATAGTAAATGTTAATATGCACACGGACAATTGATTAATGCGTTAAAATAATTTGGATCGATTCTTCGTCCTGAAGGGGGCTGGAGTTAATACATGCCAATCATTATTAACGTTGTACACCTTTTTTTGGAGTAGTCGATGTTTTTATTTCGATGGCGAGGGTTTTAAATCTTTTGTTATGAAAATACAACTTTATCTTCTTTTCCAAAGAAAATAGCCTTTTCTTTGCCGAAATAAAATGCTTCACTTTGTTTTTCTTTTGCTTCATAGATTGTGGTTTTTATTTTTATTTTTATTTTTGTTTAATTAATCCTGCAAGCGCGATGAGATTTTTTTTTTTTTTTTGCAATGATTAATTTTGATGCATAGGTGCAGATTGGCGTGACGGTTACACGCCTGAAAAACAGAATAAGCAAACCTAGTTCGAATTTTGTCTGATAGTACACTGATTGACTTAGCACTAATGCTAATACAGTGTAACCCGGATATAAGAGACCCGGATATAAGAGAAACCCGGATATAAGAGAAACTCGGATATAAGAGAAACTCGGATATAAGAGAGATTTTCACTGGTCCCAAATTAGAGCCCATACTTACCTAAACAAAATAGACCAAACCCGGATATAAGAGAAACCCAGATATAAGAGACTTCTTCTCCGGTCCCGACAACTCTCTTATATCCGGGTTACACTGTAGTAACGATATTAGCCGTCTCCTTATAAGGAAATATTTTACATTCATTTACCGAACAGTTAATTTTTGTTTGGTTTGGTTTGGTTTGGGTTATTTAATGATGACAAGACTTTTATTGCTGGTAATAATTTTTCCAAAGATATATTACTGGTAATATATTTTTTTACCAAATATATATTGCTGGTAATATTTTTTTCTTTCAAAAATGTATTGCTGGTAATAATTTTTTCCTTCAAAAATTCATTGCTCGTAATAATAATAAAGAAAAATTTACTGCTAGTATTAAAACCCATTTTACACTTTCATAGTGTTTTGACCCCAGTTTGGTGTGTGTGTGTGTGTGTGGGGGGGCAACTATTTGCCCATAGCTGGGACCCTTTTTTTAGCGGTATATCAACTCCTTGTGGGTCATTTAATACCAGATTTAAGTTTTGGGGGAGAATTAGTAGTTTCTTTTACAAAGATGCACCTGTACATATTTTTTTACACAAATGAATTGCCTGTAATTTTTTTTACTATGTTTTAATGTGTCTGGCAGTTTTACTATAAAAATATATTCTTACACTTTCATAGTGTTTTGATCCCATTTTAAAGAGTTAACTATTTGTCTATAGTTCGGACCTTAACTTAA
>CAHIKZ030002334.1:2002500-2045000 GCA_903632075.3 Acanthosepion pharaonis | reverse complement strand
AGAAAAGAAGAAAGGAAGAAGGTGAAAGAAAAGAAAGAAAGAAAGAAGGAAATAAAGAACGAAAGAAAGAAAGAAAAGGAGGATGAGTAAAAGAAAGAAGGAAATGAAAACAAAAACAAAAGAAAGAAAGAAAGAAAGAAAGAAAGAAAGAAAGAAAGAAAGAAAGAAAGAAGAAGAACGAAGACAAGAGAAAGAAAGCGAAGCAATAACGATAGCGAGGAGATGAGAAAGAAAGAACGAAAGAGGGGACGAGAAAAAGAAAGAAAGAAAAAAAGAAAGAAAAAAGAAAGAAAAATAAATAAATAAAGAAAGAAAGAAAGAAAGAAAAGAAAGAAAACAAAGACAAGTGGAAGAGAAAAAATAAAGGTAGAGGGAAGATGGGAAAGAAAGAAAGAAATAAAGAACGAAAGAAAGAAAGAGCGAAAGAAAGAAAGAAAGAACGAAAGAACGAAGCAAAGAAAGAGGGGACGAGAAAAAAGAAAGGAGATAAAACGAAAATGAGAAAGAAAGAAAGAGAGAAGGAAAGAAAGAAAGAAAGAAAAAAGAAAAAGAGAAAGAAAGAGAAAGAAAGAATAGAAAACGAAGACAATCGAAAGAAAGAAAAGAAATAAAGACAGAGGGAAGATGTGAAAGAAAGAAACAATTAAACAAAGAAAGAGAAAAAAGCGAGAAAAGAAAAGAAATAAACAAAAAAAAATAGAACAAAGGAAGAATTAAAGAAATGGGAAGAAAAAAATAAATGAAAAAAATAAGGAGAAGAGAAAGAAAGAGTATAAGTAAAGAAAAGGAAACAAAAAAAAATGGGAAGACGGGAAGAAAGAAAGAAATATGAGAAACTAAAGACAAGAAAAAGAAAGATTAGAAATATATATAGAGGGGGGGCGAGAAAAAAGAAAGAAAGAAGAATAGAAAAGCAATGAATAAAAAGAGAAAGCAAATAAGACTGAAAGAAGTGAAAAAAGGGAAAATAAATAGAGAAAGTGAAAGAATAAAGAAAGAGAAGGTAAAGAAAAACATACAAAAAGAACAGAAAAGAAAAGAAAGAAGAAATAAAAAGAAGGGGGACAAATAAATAAAAGGAAAATAAAGACAAAAGCGGAAATAAATAAGAGAAAATGAATGAATAAAGAAAGAAAGAAAGAAAGAAAGAAGGAAAGAAAGAAAGAAAGAAGCATGAAACATTATGTTCCATGACGTTAGTAAATGAAAGCATACAAAAGTCTATAAATAAGTTTGTTATTGTTTTTGATGCACAATGATTCCAACAGTTCAGTATTTTGTTTATTATTTAACTTGTTTCTTCTTTTGAAAGCTGCTCCTCCATTGTTCGTTATTTCAAATCGCGTCTCGCAATAATATCTTGGGATTTGTTGGTGTGTGATTTTTTTTTGTTTCTTTAATTTCCCTTTTTGGATTTTATTCATTTTTTATTCATCCTTTCGTCTTGTCTTTTAGACCTATTCTTGGCTTTGATCCGTTCAATTTGGAAGACTACTGTAGCGTGATGGCTAGACTACTCGTCTCCCAATCTATTTCTCTGGTGTCGTGAATTCGATTCTCATTGGTTGTTTCCTTATAATGGCCTTGTGCCCGACGGATTTATGTTTACTACGAAATTAGAACCTCAGTCCCATAACAGAAGTTACATTTAAAGTATCAAATATGTATCAAAATATAACAATTTTATGTGACAGATGTAGTATCCCTCCCAATTTTCTAATGTCATTTCATTTTTTTAATTGAAGATATTTTTCGCCTCCTTTTTGGTTCCATTTTTTTTTAAATTCACAGATGAGGTGAAAGAGATTTTTATTCAACTGTGAGAACGTTTGTCAGCCTACAAAGCAGCGTTTGAAATTCGGAATTATTACTGTCATTGAACACTGATCTCTGGTAGCAGTAGAAACTTTTTTTTTCATATTAATGTTTATCCAATGCAAGGCCCAAGAGCCGCTGAAGCGTTACTGTTTGCTGTTGTATGAGATAGGATTTTACAAGGGCTGTGGCTTTGTTAAGACCAGAATAAAAGACACAAAGGGAAGAATTGAGTTAAACAAATATATTAACAGAAAAAATAATACAAACATATACAAACGAGAGTGTTACACCAAGACTGTTCAGTCCGACTGCTGGAAACTTACCTCTCCAAAAGGCAGTACCTGCTCCTATTTATAGCTGGGAGAGTCCATGCGTGCGTGGGTAAATTACCATAACAGCGGGAAAGAAAACGGTTAAACCTAGACATGAAGATGTTAAGATTGTAGTGATTGGGAAAACACCCCGCCGGGATTCTGTTCCACAAAGCAGCAGTTTTTGTGAAAGAGCTGTCTGAATGAAACTAACTTCTTACAATTTTAAGTATAAATGTCCTTTTTGTTTTGATTTTCTCTAAAACTTTGTTGTTGCTCACTTAACGTCAATGGTATTTCAGTATCCTTCTGTGGGCATTTCAAGTGTCTGTTTTCTTTGGAAGTGACTTGGTACCGCCCTGTTCTGTTATAAATTCAGATTTCTCTGGAAAAATTCTTCTTCTTTGTTCTATGTCCCTTGAGGACGTTGGCGGGTAATGGCTCTCAACAATTTCCTATCCTTTGTACTTCTTAGCAACTTTTGTTTTTTGCCTTCTCTCCTAAGCCGTACTCCGTAAACCGTTCACTCAAGCTCGCCAGGTAGGTTGTGCGTTGATATTCTCTGTCTCTCTTAGCTTCAATCTGTCTTGTGAGTATTAAATTTTCCAAGCCCCCTTACCTCATTAAGTAGCCTATAAAAATCCATATAAAAATCCGACAAAACATCCCACCTTTCGAATGTAAGCAGGCGGCAGATTGTGCGGTGTACTAAGACCGACTGGTGATTCGGATCACGTTTGACATTTTTCTTCTTTTATGAGTCGTGTCCCTTCAGAACGTGGATGACCATGGCTCTCCACAACTTCTTATGCTTTGCATCTCTAAGCAATATTTGTCTTCTTATTGTTCCTCCCAGTTTCTATTCTGTCACCCATGTATACAAACTCGTTAGGTAGGCTAAACGATATTCCTCTCCTCCTCGCTTGCCTCAATATTCCCTGAGAGTATCAAATTCCCCAAACCTTCTTTCCTCATTATGTGTCCAAGATACTTCAACTGTCATATGTCTTATTGAAAGTATAGTACTTCTTTCCGTTTCCATTTTCATACAAACATATTTGTTGCTCCCATTTTCTGTCCATGGAATTCTTAGCATCCTTCTGGAGAAACATTTATTTGATTATTTCTTAATACTCCCTTTATATTCTTGAAGGTACCCTTTGAATTTCATTACCACATTTTCCATCATCTCTTAAAACACTTCCCAGATAGTTAAACATTTGTACCTGTTTAATTCTGATGTTTAAATATGTAGCTCACACCATGTGATTTCTAGTTGACAATCATGAATTGTGTCTTCCTGCTATTTATAGTTAGTCCTTTCTTCGGGCTTTTTTCATGTCTTGTCTAGGTGTTCTTCCAGTTTACTTTCATTGTTGGACTTGTCAAAATTCGAAAATTGATGACCTTCTCAAGTGAAATCATCAGACTCATATCTTCATAAATATTCTTACAGTTCTAGTTCTTTAATAATCTTCGAGGATAGCAACCTTATCATTGTTCAACAATGGAATTGACAGAAAAAGGAATCTCCCAGAAAAAAGGAATTTCCAGAAAAAAGGAATCTTTCAGAAAAAAAATAATTTCCAGAAAAAAGGAATCTCCCAGAAAAAAGGAATTTCCAGAAAAAAGGAATCTTTCAGAAAAAAGGAATTTCCAGAAAAAGGAATCTCCCAGAAAAAAGGAATATCCAGAAAAAAGGAATCTCCCAGAAAAAAGGAATTTCCAGAAAAAAGGAATCTTTCAGAAAAAAGGAATTTCCAGAAAAAAATCTCCCAGAAAAAAGGAATATCCAGAAAAAAGGAATCTCCCAGAAAAAAAAGGAATTTCCAGAACAAAGGAATCTTTCAGAAAAAAAGAAACTCGCAGAAAGAAATAAGTTTTCCATGAAAATGACTCTTTTAGAAGAACGAGTCATCTAAAAAAAGAATCTACCAGGATAACGAATCTTCTAGAAAAAGAAATCTCCCAGAAAAACCAATCGTCTAGAAAAAAAAAACAATCTCCCAGAAAAACGAATCTCCCTTAAAAAAACGAGAAATGTATCTTCCAGAAAAAATTTACCAGAAAAACGAATCTCGTAACAAACAAAATTGTTTTTTTTCCAGAAAAATCAATTTTCCAGAATACGAATTACTCAGAAAAACGAATATCATAGGAAAATGAATCTTCCATAAAATTAATCTAAAAATACACCCCAAAAAATAATCTTCCAGAAAAACGACTCTCACAAAAAAGAGAAACGAATCTCCTAGAAAAAAAAGTAACGAGTCTTGCAGAAAAAGATTTTCTCTAGAAAAATGATTCTTCTAGAACACTAATTTCTCAGAAAAAAAACAAATCTCATAGAAAATCTAATCTTCCAGACAACGAATCCTAAAAAAAGAATTTCCCAGAAAAAACGAATCATTCAGAAAAACGAACTTCTCAGAAAAATGGATCTTGTGAACCCCCCCAAAAAAAAACCCTGAATTTTCCAAAAAACAAAGAAAAACTCTCCTCATCTTCCAGAAAAACGAATCCCCCCAAAACAAATATAATTGCCTCCGTTACCTATGTGTGTGTGTGTGTGTTTGTTTTTAAAAATATTTTTGCTTTTGTAATCTATCAGTTTTTTTCGTTATCCACATAGATAATTCTTTTTCCGACCTTTCTTTTGCTGAGTACGGAATTATTCGTTTATCCAAAAACAATCGAAAAAAGTAAGAAATGTCCATTATCCTTTGATATATGAATCTAATATCATTTAACGTATCAAAGACGCCCCTTGGGATCTTGATTTCGATCAATTCGCACCACTCGAAACGAAATTCTCGTCTATTTTCAGTTCGAAATGTATATTAAATCATCTATTTCTTCTTTTCTTTACTAGCAATACCCTAAACGATTTATGAAGTCAGGGGTAATTTGAACTACTACCTGTGACCATTTCTTTTATTACTGTTTCAAAGGAGATTAGTGATTTACTATTTCCTCTCTCTGTTTAGCCGTCTTCGTATCTACCGGGATAATCAGCATGGCATGGCCTCTGCGCTGACCTCTAGACGAGTAGTTTATGTGTTGGACGAGTAGACCATTACAATTGAGTAGCGAGTTCGATCATCATTCTTCGCCTCACATAGGCGGGGGGTTCGAGCCTGACCAAGCTAAGATTTTCAAGATCCGAGATGAAACCTTTTTGATGGCAGACGGATGGTAGGAAAACTGTAGGAACGGTTAGACAAGGTACTAAAGGAGAACGAAAAGAAGGAACTAACTATTGAGTATAAAACGATATATGACCCCAAAGTGCGAACTGCAAATCGGAGGTACCAAAATCAAACAAGTGTTGAAATTTAAATAACTGGGAAGTATTTTGTTGTAACCCACAAGAGGGTACTGAATGAGGAATAACCAAAACGGAGGTTGGAAATGAAATGCTAATCTTTATAACACCAACAAAATACAATACTCGCCAGCGGCGTGAAGTAGGTAAACCACTGCTAGTGGTGGACTACTTATACAGCATATTACGATATTTAACTATCTCCCTACGCGGTAGGATGAAGCGCAAGGTCATATTTAATGTGGGGAAATCAGAGCCCGTGGGCTCGGGTAAAAATTGCCCGTAGACCCCGTATACGCGGGATCGGGTATCTGTCTACCTCCCCGGACGAGACTCTGCCCTACGGCATAGCCTCGTCCGGGTTCCTCTCTGCCTTCAGGCAGAGAGTTCGACACGGCAAGAGCTTCCCACGCTGACAGATGCTGCCAGCTTAGGCAGTATATTTTCCCCACTTAAAATAGTGTCCAACGTATTTATGAGGATTGGAACATAGATGCGGTATATAAAATATTTTAACAGAGGAGGGAAAAACGACGCTGAGAACCGAAGGTGTATTAGGGTAAACAAAGAAAGCATTTCAAAAGCTAAGCAGAATACTAAGAAATACGAAAAAATTCGCTATAAACAAGGAAAACAGTACTAAACTACGATATCTGTCCTCCTGTATAGCAATGAGGAGGCCTGAAGCAACAGAAATGTGGTTCTACAGAAGGATGCTAAGGATACCGTGGACCGAACATGATGACGTTTTGGAGAAAATGGAAACAAAAAGGAAACTAATATTTAACACCAGTAAGAGACGATTGAGATTTCTAGGGCATATAATGAGGAAAGTGGGCTCGGAAAATATGATACTCACGGGACAGACATAGGGCAAGAGTGACAGAGGAAGACAACGCATAATGAGCTTGAATAAATGGATGGCGGAATAGGGCTTAGGAAAACTAACAGAAAGATAAAGTTTACAAGGGGTAGGAAGTTGTAGAGCGCCATGATCGCCCACGTCCTGAAGGGACACGGCACAAATAAGAGAAAAAGTGTTCCTCATCAAGAGAGACAGTCCGACGGGTAAAGTACTTAATGGCGACGTTATAACCAAGCGGCTATCTGGATAGTGTCGCGACGTATGACTGAAAATCTAACACAGAAACCTCAGGTTGCTTTGGAGTAGAGAATAATGCCTTTCTAGAAGCTAAGTAAGGTATGAAAACATAGGGAAATATAGTTAGAAAGAAAGAAGAGTGCTGAACTTCTATGCCATGTCTATTCTTCTATATGTTAGGGCTGTAGTATCTGTTAACATTTCCTTTAACTCCACACCCTGCAAAGAACCTCCTATCACTAGAACCTCGTTCTACTATCAACGAGCGGATTGGGTCTCGTTCCGTGACTTCTTCCGCGATGTCCCCTGGGATGTTGTCTTTACACTCCCTGTCCAAGAATATGCTACTGAGGTCTCATCCTGGGTTAAAGCTGGAATCGACGCTTTCATCCCCTTAAGGAAATTTAAGGTCAAGTTGCACTCCTCCCCTTGGTTCTCTGCTGCTTGCTCAGCCGCCATTGCCCATAGGAACCACTTCTTTCACCTATTTCGTAGCGACATGTCGGACTGCAATAGATGGCTCTTTGTATCCGCCCGTAACGAGTGTAAGCGTGTCCTCAACGAAGCTAAGTCAATATTTGCTGCTCGAATGAAGGAGCGTATTGCATCTCGCAAATTTGGCTCCAAAGATTATTGGCGGCTCTGCAAGAGTGTCCTGAACAATAGAAAACCCTCCATACCTCTTTTATTCAACCAGTTCGAGGTCCTGACCTCCTCTACCGACAAGGCTGAATGCTTTGCTCGGAAATTCTCATTTAATTCAACGCTCGGCTCCTCCGGTGTACCCATACCAGACTTCCCTCTAAGAACTGAGGCCCTATTGAGCGGCTTACACATAACTCCGTCATTGGTATTGGGCATTATCTCCAATTTAGACCCCCACAAGGCTAGTGGTGGAGATGGCATACCAGCAATTGTCTTGAAGAAATGCGCGCCTGAGCTAGCGCCCGCCCTCTCTAAACTATATAATTACTGCCTCAAGAAATCCTGTTGCTGGAGGTCCTCATCCATTGTTCCTGCCTTTAAGAACTTTGGAGACCCCTCTGACCCCTCTAATTACCGTCCTATTAGTCTCCTACCCTTCTTCGACAACGTCGTCGAAGCCCTAATCAACGCCGAAGTGGTTAACCACCTTACCTCACACGACCTGCTCTCAGACAATCAATATGGTTTCCGCTACGCCCGATCTACAGCTAATGTGCTTACGGCCATCACTGAAACCGTCTACCAAGCCCTTCAAAATAACGGTGAGGCTCGTGCCGTAGCCCTAGACATCTCCAAAGCGTTTGATAGGGTTTGGCATGCCGGCCTTCTTCGCAAGCTCCAGGGTTATGGTATTACAGGTCGATTGTTTGACCTAATACAATAATTCCTGTCAAACCTGTTAATTCCTATCCCACGAACGCAGGTGTTCCCCAAGGCTCCATCCTTGGCCCCACTCTATTCCTTATTTTCATCAACGACCTTCTTGACGCCATAGATTCCAAAGTTGGCATCTACGCGGACGACACTACAATTTACTCCTGCCTCAAAAACAAATATAGTGTCGGTGACAAAACTAACCTGGTCGCTCGTCTTGAAATGGACCACCAATCGGTTGTTAATTGGGGCATGAATTGGCTGGTCAACTTTAACGCCTCAAAAACTAAACTACTCTCTATTAATCACCATAGAGATACTTCCCTGACCCCCACCCTTAGAATGTCTGATAGTCAACTTCTTGAGAGCAACTGCGTCTGTACGGTCTCACGTTGACAGCTGACCTGAGATGGAACAAATACATTGAGTCAATTGCTTTGTCCACCGCGAGGAAAGTTGGCTCTCTGTGCCGCGCCAGGAAATTTTTCTCCCCGGAATCGATACTTCAAATATACAAATCAACCATTCGCCCTTGCATGGAGTATTACTGCCATATATGGTCTGGTGCACCTTCTGTTTTCCTCGGAGTTCTTGACAAGATCCAGAGGCGGATATGTAATATAATTGGCCCTGATCTGGCAACTCGTCTACAGTCACTCTCTCACAGACGCGCCGTCGCCTCTCTCTGTCTTTTTTTTACAAATACTTTCATGGTAATTGCTCCGGTGAGCTGCTTTCACTGGTTCCCAGACTCCATGAATTCAAGCGCCCTACGAGGCTGGCATCCCGCGCTCACCCTTTCACCGTTGAAATTTTTAAATGTAGCCGTCTCTTCTACTCCAATAGCTTCATATCTCGCACCTCTCGCCTGTGGAACACCCTTCCCTATTACTGTTTCCCTGAGAGCTATAATCTCCAACTATTCAAATGTAATATCGATCGACATCTCCAGTTACCTTGATCTATCCACTATCCCTCGCCTTATCCTTTCTTCTATCACTCCTATCTGATCTTGCTCCAAATCTTCTGCAACCCTCTGCATCCTAGTGGCTTCACGCCTTGCTCGGGGCGTAATGCTTAAAAATAAAAAAAGACGACGAGACTCAAAGAGACAGAGGTGGTTCTACAGAAGGATGCTGAGAATGAACTGAATATGTGAGTAACTAACTAATTCTGCAAAAAATAGGAATGAATGGATGCTTTTCCTTAGAATTATAAACAGAAGGTTGAAATTAGTGGGATATATAATGAAGAAACAGGGATTGGGTAATTTAATATTCACAGTTTATAAGTGAATCAAGGAAAACAGTGACTAAGTTATTTAACGAATTTGTATGAAGAGATGGCAGAATAAAAACAAAGAAAGATGGTAAACAGTCAAAAGTTGCTTAGTGCTACAAGAGAAAGGAAGTCGTGAAGAACCATGATTGAGTAACCTACCTAATACGTGTGTGTATGGATAAGAGAGCAAATACAAAGAAAAATGCTAAAGTGTCAAACATTGCTTAAAGCTACACGGGAAAGGAAATCGTGGAGAACCATGAACGATTTACCTACCTAATGTGTTCGTGTGCATGGGTGACAGAGCGAGGATAAAGAGGAGTGGTAAAGATTCAAAGTTGCTTAGAGCTACAAGAGAAAGGAAGTCGTGGAGAACCATGATCAAGTAACCTACCTAATGAGTGTGTGTATGGTTAGCAGGTCGAGGACAAAATGAGAGATAGTAAACAGTCAAATGTTGCTTTGAGCTACAAGAGAAAGGAAGTCGTGGAGAACCATGATCAGTGACCTACCTAATGAGTTTGTGGGTATGGATGACAAAGCCAGGACCAAGATAGATGTTAAAGAGTCAAAAGAGTAAGCCACAGTAAGCTACAAGAGAGAGAGGATGTGGTGGAGTGCCATATTCGTCGATGTCCTAAAAGGGCATATAGAAATGGTACAAGAAGCATATTTGGGCGAATCCCCGTGTGGTAAATTGAATCCAGCAGACTATCACTATTGCTTAGGGATTTTATTCTCAATCAGTTACTAAGCTAAGATATTCGAATACTTAATTAGGTGGCCCAAACAAATCGTTATAATTGCGGAGTGAATTTTATTCCGTTGTTATATCGTGAGAAGACAACATTATTTAATTGGTAAAGGAGTCAGTCATTGAAAAAGTGATGTATGGCAAAGGGCGATAACTTTTGATCCGAGTTATGAGCCGAGTCATAAAAAAAAATCTGACGTGATGTTATTCTTTTCTCCTTGAAAGAACATGAGATGTTGTCACCCGAGAGGATGGGAAAAATGGAGCCAGATAGTTTTCCCCTGAAAGTATATATATATATATATATATATATATATATATATATATGAGAGACAGAAAAGTTGATAGATATGATTGTAAGATAGATATGAAGAGGCCAAGTATATATATATATATATATATATATATATATATATATATATATATATATATATATATATATATATATATATATATATATGGATTAGATAATCGTTACATTTATTTTTATATGTTTATATTTGATTTACAACCTGTAGTCGATATTAAATTTGTCAAATTTTCTCAATTACAAAGCCTCACGCCGTTCAATTTTACTTTCCGTTGTCCCATCTCTCTCCCCCACCTCATCTTTTCCTCCCTCTTATTCTAACATTAGCTTGTCTATGGTGTGTGTATGTCACCACGAAATGTATATTTATGCATTAGACATCCGACAACATTCATTTTTCCCTTACTTAAACCCCTTCCACCCATCTCTCCTAAAATTCTCTCTGTTAAGGTTTAATCTCTCCCCCCGCCACTCATACTTACACTCTCTCTAAATTCTGTTTTTATTTCCTGAGTTGTTTTTTCTGTTTTCTTTTTGAATTCGTAGGTCTGATGAATTGGATCGTATTTACGATTCCAATGGAATAAATTATGACCATGGAATATTTAGTGTTTAAGCCTTTTTATTATATCCTTACTCTGTCCTGGACATTGAGTTCTACCTGGATTCTTCCTCTTGGAAATTTTATTCTAAAGATATACATGTATGGGTATTTATATATTTTGCATATGTATGTATATTTACCACTAATATTATATATATATATATATATATATATATATATATATATATATATTATATAGAGAGAGAGAGATAGAGATAGATAGATACAGATACAGAGATATAAACATAGCTAGCTACATAGAGAGATATAGATAGATAGAGAGAGAGAGAGAGAGAGAGAGAGAAAGAGACGAACAGAGAAACATATGAAGAGGCTGAGATAGAGATATATAGATAAATAGATATGAACATAGCTAAATAGATACATAGATAGACATTGATATGAACAGATTGAGAGCGATATGCTGAGGCTGAGATAGATAGACAGATAGATATATAAACATAGATAGATACATACATAAAGAGAGTGAGAGAGAGAAAGAAAGAGATGGACAGTCTGTGATGGATATCAATACTGTTTAAAGTCTCTTCAAATTAAAACTTCAATTAAGTCCGATTTCTCCTCACAGCAACAGAAATGTGCTTCTACACAAGAATGCTGTACATGGACCAAACAGATGAGCAACGACAAAATTCTAGAGAAAAGGGAAACAAAAAGAAAAAAAAAAGAGAGAGTTGAACTTTCTCGGGTATCTAATGAGAAAAGAGGGCTTGGAAAATCTGATACTCACATCATTGATGATTGGTTTTGTTTGTTTTGTTTTACGGTATATTTAACTTAATGGTTTATTTAATGCCGACAAGGATTTTACCGCAGGAAATATATTTTTTTTCAAAAAATGTATTGCTGGTAATATATTTTCCCCAAAATGTAATACTGGCAACTTTTTTACTCCCAAAATATATTGCTGGTAATAATTTGTTTTTTCCAAAATGTATTGCTTGTAGTAAAACCTATTTTTACACTTTCATAGTGCTTTGACCCCAGTTTAGAGGTTAACTATTTGCCCATAGCTGGGACCTTAACAGATGCTACCACCCTAGGTCAGGGTGAACCTGGGAACACCAGCAATTAAGAAGTGGTTCCACACTCCTCAAAACTTCATGATTAGAGGCCTTTCTGTCGGATGTAATTTATCGTCATACCCAGGACGCCTCATTGATGTGGGGGTCTTACCACTCTGCAGAGGTGTAGCCGGTGTATTTCGAAGCCCCAGTCGACAGGGCATAGGATAGATTGAAGGTAAGACAGATAGAGGAAAACACCACGAGCTTGAGCGAATGGATGGCGGAGCAGGGTTTGAAAGCGATGGCAAAAATAAAAAATGCTAATAGGACAGGAAATTGTGGAGTGCCGTGATCGTTAACGTCACGGCACTCAGAAGAATACGGCTCTTTTCTTTGTTCTAACGAGATTTTATTTTATTTTTCAATACTTTGCTTAACTCTTGGAAGGCTCTTTCGCGATTCGGATGCACCGTTCCGCTTGCGGTGTCGCCCTTTTCTGTCCTCTGTTAAAACACTTCCCAGATATTTAAATTTATTGTACTCACTTGATTTTGATTTTCCTCATTTTGTCGTCCGCATCTTGGCCTATTTCTTTTGCCAATAACCATACATTCTGTCTTCTTACAATTGATGGTTAGGATCGTCCTTTTTTTTTCTCGCTTTCGTTTACTACTTTGTGCATGAGTAACCGTTGCTTCCTTTGCGTGTCTGTTATCAACACTGTGTCAGCTTTATATCATATACCGTTAAGATTGTAGCTGTCAACAATAAATCCTGCTAGGATTTCTAATTCTCTCATAATCGCCTCACTGGAAAGCGTGAAGAAGTTCAATGAAAAGACATATCATTCTTTTATACCCTTGTCTATTTTTGTGTATTTTCGCAATTTATTTTATATCCGGATGCAGCGTGGGGTTTGATTTCAATATGAGCTCTGCATTGTTCTAATACCCATATATATATATATATATATATATATATATTGAACAATAAAAAATATTAAAAAATTAAAATCTTCAGACACACTGGGTTGTAGATTAATATTCTTTCGTTTTTTTATTATTATTTCATTTAGATTCCTCGACTAGTTTCGGCCAAAATGGCCATCATCAGGAGAAGAAATATTTCTGCTTGCTGGTAGCAGTAAACTACAGAAATGAATGTCTTGATGGAGAAAATGAACTTTTGTCTGTAGTTTTCATTTGTTTTTTTGTTTTTTTTTTTATCTTTTTAACATGGATCTTTTTAACATTCCTTGTGTTGGTCAAACAGTCTTTATGTAACTATGTATTTGTAAATGAATGGTGAAATGGATTACGTCCGACAGTTATTTTTTGTATTTTCTGTTTATGAATTATTTTTATAGATACAATTTGTTTAAGTAATGCTCCGTTTTTAATTAAAGCGTATTAATTACACTCACATGCCTTAATGTTCGAGAAGTTTCGAAGAAAATATGCGTTCTCAGACAGGAATCAAACTTATATTCCTATACGGAAACCGTCATGTGATCTGACGTGCTATACCATTTAGCTACAGAGAAGCGTCTAGTTAGCAAAGTCCAATATATATATATATATATATATATATATATATATATATATATATATATATATATATATATGGAAATAGAACGAAAAGAAACGCAGAGAGTGAGAGACAGAGACAGAGACAGCGGAGAGAGTCAAAGATGGAGCAAACCATCCGAAAGAAAAATAGAAAAAAAAAAGAAGGAAAAGAACGAAAGAAAGAAGAAATAAACGAAAGAAAGATTCATCTGACATCTTGAGAGCGAATGGCGAGAGAATTAACCACTAATTCGGCTGTCTCCAGATGTGCTCTTGTTGAGAAAGACAATTCTGTTGATGCCCATAATCAGAATTCCATCTTCATAGTTCATTTTTTAGGGGTAGGTAAATGTCACTTGGAACATCTACGCTGCCATTTCTATTTTTCTCTCACGGTAGACCAGATATTCCATTAAGCCAGCGAGAGCCCCCCCCCGCTGTGTGCATATAACGCTACTTCTTTTCTTGCACTAACAGTGACTCTGCCCTTATATAAAATGAAGCCTGAGCGGAATTCCCTATCTTCCGGATGAGAGGCACTTGATACCGCAAAGCTTTTCATTTCTTTTCTATTTTTTCATTCATACATTTATTTCCTTTTTAATACTTATGAATTGCGAGTGGTTGCTTTGAACACTTACATCTCGAATTTATGGCGACGCAGTTTGTTTTCATAAAACACAGGTGACCCCAGGCTTAGATAAAATTATTTATAGTTCATTTGAACTTATTGCTTAGTTCCTTATAGAATAATGTGTTCAAAGAAGATGCTATTTTAGCCCGATATTTCATGTTTATTTCTAACAGTTATTTTGTACCTGTCATAACGTTAAAATTTCCCTTTCTTTTTACCGTGCGATGATAGTCTAAGGCTAGGATCTCTGACTGATGCCAGATGGGTCGGGTTTCGATCCCGGCTTGAAACTACTGGACATCTAGCTACACTGAGTTGTGGATGACTATATATATGTATATATATATATAAAGACAGAAACACTGGTATTTTCATTTATGTTTTCTCTCGATCTCTGACGAAGTTTTAATAAAAGTGAAACACGTTAGATTAATATACATTTCCTATTTATTCTTTATTTTATCGTCTTGTCAGATTCTAAACCTATTTTATCTCCATTTGATCTTTATATCGTATATATATATTTTCTATTCAAGTCGGTAAATGTTATTTAATACTGTTTATTATAAACAGAGCATTTACTTAAATACCTGTATCTATAAAAAAGAACGTTAAACATAAAAATGTCTTTAATAAATAAATTGTCGGACTTTGTCCATTTCTTAATGTATGACGTCATTTGTTTACATTTGATACGCCATGAGCAGTTATGAATGTACGAGATTCATGGAAGATTGAAGTTTATAAGCAGTAAATCCGACCTTGCCAACCGAGCGATCCTTTGTGGCCGAGAGGTTGGGCACGTCAGCGTAAATGATGGTTCCGTATAGGATGCAGGTTCGAATCCTGTCAAAGGACGAATATTTTCTATGAAAATTTCTCGGACATTCAGGCCGGTAAATGTTATTTAATACTGTTTATTATAAACAGAGCATTTACTTAAATACTTTTATCTATAAAAAAGAACGTTAAACATAAAAATGTCTTTAATAAATAAATTGTCGGACTTTGTCCATTTCTTAATATATATATAATGCTTCTGTGCCAAGAACTATCTACCTAGGTTTCACCTAAATGGATCTTCAGGGTAAGCCAGCTTACCATGCAGATCCATTTAGGTGAAACCTAGGTAGGTAGTTCCTGGCTCACTAGGAATTTTTATACTCTGCTCTACTTAGCGTATTGAGCACTTTACTTTTTTCCTTATTTACTCGATTGTTTTTTTTTCTTTGGACTAGAAATTACGGCCTACACGGATGCTTTTAGTCCTTTCTTTTTTTCCAATTTTTTTTCCCAGATACCTATTTTTTTGATATATTTTTATTTGCAAATTATGTTATCCATTTAAAAAGCCAACGCTCAATAATATTAACTACGGCCACGGCCACAATGTGCTGCGTTCGGAAAATAAAACATCTCGATAACACTAATAACACACACACAACACCCACACTCAATTAAACTGGGAAAATAAAATCATCCTTGAAATTGGCTAAAAGTATAGACGAAAGCCCCCGGAATTATAAAACATTTGAACAGTTTATACACACTCTTTGTCCCAAAAAGAAAACATTTCTTCGAGCACAAGAAAAATGAAATAAACAGCTTAATCATTGTTAAGGAGTACACCCCTTTTTCATACAAGTGGACTCGACCAGTGTGTTCTTGTACTCCTGCCGATGAATACCCGAGAGAGATACACTGATACAGTGATACGGTGAGAGAGGGAGGTAACCGCTTTGTAGGAGTCACAGTTGCGAGCATGTAGACTCAGAAGGAAGTCATACTTCGATACTGAATTTCCCAGGCTGTATATTGCTACTAACCGCATTTCTGGATCTACTAACCTTATTACCAATTATTATACATTTATTTGCTATATTTCACTCCTGCGTTTGTCATTCATTTGAGACCGGATTTCATCCCGAATCCACAAGAATCATAGTACATTGTCTGTCGTTTTAATGAAGGATTGCCGCTTAAATACACCATATATATATATATATATATATATATATATATATATATATATATATATATATATTGAACAATAAAATATATAAAAAATGAAAATCTTCAGACACACTGGGTTGTAGATTAATATTCCTTCGTTTTTTTTATTTTATTTTTATTATTAACACCTCCTTAAGTATGCCTGTCTTGTGTGGGTGAGAAATGTGGGTAGGTTTTGATTTGTAGTGTTATATATTAGTACTATCTATATTGTTAAATTGATGGTTTAGCCCAGCAGGATAGTGTTTTTTTAAACGTTGTATTCACTTATTTTCATGGAACTCTAAAATATTTCTAATTTTATCTGCTCTGAACTCAATTATAGTGAAATCGTGTTTTTCTAGGTGGAAATTTTATATATATATATATATATATATATATATATATATATATATATATATTTATTTGTACTGTAATTTTCCTTTTATAGAAAACTAGCAGTTGCCCGGGGATTAACAGTAAGAGATAGATCAAGTATCGACCATCATAAAGACTGAAAAATAAAATTGACAAAGATTATTGTTTAAGGTTGACGGACACGCATGTCTTAATTAGTTTTTTTGTTTTTTTGTTTTTTTTTTACGAATTGGTCAAACCCAAACTCAAACAAAAACATTGTTTTCAATCATTATGAGTCTATCGATTGAATAGAATTTTATTATAAACAATTGTCTTGTAAATGGAATTTTTAAAGCCTTCTGAATGTAAAAATAAAGAAAAGGTGTGGAAGGCAATAAGAAACACTACCTGCCCCCCTCAAAAAGTGAAGTTTTGTTGAAATCGGTTGAAAAATGTAGGAAATCCGATCCCATATATAAACGAACACAGACACACACTCACAAACAACCTGGGTTTTATAATAAGTATAACTCGATATGAGTTGTCCCCCTTTCATTCTCGACAGCGATGACTCTTAATAGTGTTTTCAAATTGATTTCGTGCAAAAACAATTGTGTTTTTCCAATTTTTGGCGCTGTCAGAACCACCTCATAGTAATTTTACGTAGTCCTGTGAAGTTTTGTTGAAATCGGTTGAAAAATGTAGGAAATCTGATCCCATATATAAACAAACACACACACACACACAAATTCAAACAACCTGGGTTTTATAATAAGTATAACTCGATATGAGTTGTCCCCCTTTCATTCTTGTGACAGTGATGCCTCTTAATTGTGTTTTCAAATTGATTTCGTGCAAAAACAATTGTTTTTCCGATTTATGGCGCTGTCAGAACCACCTGATAGTAATTTTACGTAGTCCTGTTAAGTTTTGTTGAAATCGGTTGAAAAATGTAGGAAATCAGATTCAATATATAAACGTACAGACACACACACAACCTGGGTTTTATAATAAGTATAGGATTTATGTTACGCCCTAGTTTCAATGTCACGCTATCATGTGGCAATGCGTCGTGTATTATGTTTGTCGGTTTATTTTTGCTAGTTTATTTCAATCTATTTTTATTTCATAACAATTAATAAATTTCATTCAAGTTAGGAACAAATATATTAAACATATTTAACAAATAAAAATAGTAAATAATAATAACTGAATAAATAAATAAATAAACAAAACACGCCACAAATTGTCACATGATAGCATGACATTGAAACTAACGACAAACGTATCCCATAAATACATTTCAAAGCTTTAAACGTATTTTATCAAATCAAATCTAATCTCTCATTGTAAATGGCTCATTAAAGCCGAAAGTGCTTAGAATTCGGACAATAATTGTACAACTTCTCGCTCCTGAGAAGTGAGGAAAAGATTAATAAAAAAAAAATGAATAACTCTCGTTGGTTTAAATTTTTTTCTCTCTCTCTCTCTCTCTCTCTCACACACACACACACACACACTTATATATTTCCTCGCCGGTTGCACAATAAGAACTCTTCAGGTACTTTGTTAAAACTGGTCGTTACATAATTTAAATAATGATATATATATATATATATATATATATATATATATATATATATATATATATATATACCGGATTCACTTCACAACAGAAATCCATATTTACAGGGTTTATTTTTAAAAATAAATATAAATAAAAGTTAGTCCGGTATCTATATCAAAATTTAAATTATGCGACGATCAGTTTTAACTCAGCCCATGACGATTGCTTTGTGCATGAAATTTCAGAGTTGTGCTACCAGTGATGAGAAAATATATGTTTATTATTCATATATAGTTTATACCTCACTTATGTTACATTAACACTATTAACACCAGCACTCAGTGTGCGAGATCATATATATATATATATATATATATATATAAAGAATTGGACAAAGCCCGACAATTTATTAAAGACATTTTTTATGTTTAACATTCTTTTTATAGATACAAGTATTTAAGTAAATGCTCTGTTTATAATAAACAGTATTAAATAACATTTACCGGCCTGAATGTCCGAGAAATTTTCATAGAAAATATTCGTCCTTTGACAGGATTCGAACCTGCATCCTATACGGAACCGTCATTTACGCTGACGTGCCTTAACCGACTCGGCCACAAAGGAGAGTTCGGTAGAATTCAGGCCGGTAAATGTTATTTAAATCTGTTTATTATAAACAGAGCATTTACTTAAATACTTGTATCTATAAAAAAGAATGTTAAACATAAAAAATCTTTCAATATATATATATATATATATATATATATATATATATATATATATATATAGAGAGAGAGAGAGAGAGAGAGAGAGAGGAGGGGGGAGAGAATTTACAGACTCTTCAGCAACGGAAAATCTTGTATAGATTTTGTAAACTGAATTTGAGACATCACAAGATTAATAAAAATTACTTTTGGATTCTACAATCCCAAGAGATTCTTAAAATGGTGGCATATAGCTTCCAGATATTTATTAGTACGACGAACTACAGCTTGGGCAACGCCAGTGAAAGTGCCCAATGGGATTACTGCACTTGCATTTTCAATTTCTTGTCTAAAGTAATCAGTTTTCTGCGGTACGCAACATCCTTTATGGTACACTATAGTAAAACTTTTATTGCAATTTGATAAAACTACGAAAGAGTGTATACATTTTTTTTAACGGACACTGTATATATATATATATATATATATATATATATATATGTGTGTGTGTGTGTGTGTGTGTATTAATCGGTATCCCCCCATGTAATGTAGTACAGCCACTATCAGGCAAGGAGTTAGAGGTTGTGGAACAATGAGTAACAGAAACATTATTAATGAGGAGAAGGAAAGGAACAGTCACGAGGAGACTAGATAGCGATTTACATTGCATTTAAATTTTTGCATATTAAAGTTGGTTGGAAATACTTTTTGAAGACGCTTCCTTAGGCTCATTTGTGTCTGTTCAACACCCACAGAGCCCACCTGTGGTTTATACCGCACTATGCTGAGCAGACCATAGTAACAGTTTCTGAGAGAGAGCGCGCTTTCTCCCAGAAACTGTAACTAAGTTTCGTTCTGCGTTATAAACAGTCTGAAGAAGGCCAGCCCATTCTTACATTCTATTGAAGCTGTGATTTCGCTGAGTTTTGCCTCCCCCTCTTTCGAGGATGAACCAGGACTGAACTGACTGATTTTTGCTGGATTTTTATGAGCATAAATCTCTCCATTCTAGAAAAGATCCAATCAGTCACAAGGGCAGCAGTTTTGGAGGCAACATGTATGAAGAACGTTCGGAGGGGTAAATCCATCATGTAGGATCGAAAGCTGTCCCAGTCTGTCTTCGTCTAGCGAAAAATCGTTCTATGGAACGGTACATCAGGGTATGCCTTAGGCTTGTCATCAATCTGGACACTGATTAGGGAATGTTGCCTAATGGTAGTAAAACTTTTGCTAAGCATTCATCAGCGTAGGATATATATATATATATATATATATATATATATATATATATATATATATATATATATATACACTACTGTACTGTACTGATGCGGCATTCACCCCTGGGCGGATTGAGCCGGCTTCTTCCTGTTATGAGAAGAAGATTCTTGGGATAAATTACAGAAGTAGGGTACCCAGGCCTACTCGGATAACGTTCTTGCTTGCCGCGGGGTTCCCACAGACGCAGAGACAGGTACGACCAGAATCCGCCGGTTACCGATGCAGACGCTCCTTGGATTTTCACCAGAGCCCTTGTTAGCCGGCGTGTGTGTCAGACCTGTCCGCCTTGGGTGGCCCTACCAGGAACGAAGTTCCGGGCGGCATAGCTCTGACACTACCGTTTAAACCCCCCCACAGACTGTGAGGTAAGAGTTGGACTTATATATAATTATTTTATTCAAATAAATAATTATATTTATGCTCTACTTTTGTATCGAGCCTTATTTTTTAAAAATAAAAACAAAAATACTAAAGAACTTCGGATTATTTACCTAACGAGTTCTTTCCTATTTTCTATTATGTTTTTCACACACACACACACACACACACACACACACACACACACACATATATATATATATATATATATGTATAGAGAGAGAGAGAGAGAGACAGAGAGAGAAGGAAGGGGGAAATAAATAAATATATAGATAGCCGTTTAAATTAGTGCAAGAATATATCGTCTGAATAATTGAGATACAATTAAAAAGTTAGTTCCAAATTTCTAGAGAAAAATGATTATATTCTGAGACTTCAGATATATTCCCAACTTTAACCCCATCCCCTCACCAGTGAAGGTTCGTGTGCCCTAACGGTTAACGGCGAGAAAAATGGAACTGGTCAGACGTGTTCAGATTGTACTTGATACAGTCCGTGTTTATTTCACACTAATGCATTTGGGAAAGGCAAGAACATATCACTTTTCTACCAGCTGTTAGGTAAATAGCAGAGTAGACTGACCTCTATCTCCTTGGCTGGCAAACAGTCTAGGGGAAATATAAAACTGAACCAACTTGCAACTATTTCGTTATCTTTCCCCAAAACGTTCATGGTAAAGAATCCTCGATTTGATAGAATTGTCGTCTCTAGAGTAAAAAACAACAATAAACAGTGAAATTCTTCAATGACAAGTCATTGGGCAGGGCGGTTTCAATCCCACCTGAGGCAATGTCGAGATAAATACAAGCTAGTACTTTGCAATAATTTCGTTGGAAAACGCATGCATCTACCGCTTCCCTTTTTTAAAAATATCATTTCGCCCTAAGCAAAGCAATAAAACCACTGTGATGCAACGGTTACTTAGTGTTAGCAACTATTGTTACAGTTTTTTGTGTATATATACTATGTAACTAGTGAGTTAGTCAAAATGACTTAATTCCCTTTATCGTCTACCAATAGAAGGTTGACCAATCAGAAGCCGCAGAACATTGTATCCGTCGTGTATAAAGGCAGCCATCTTTGTTTACCCTACCGGAATGACCAGAGCCAACATGTCAGGCGAACATGCCTGAAGGAAGAACTACGCTCTGCTACTTTGCTGTGATATCCATTGCGAACCTGCACTTCGCTTTCCTACTGTCTCCGAAATATTCACTGGCAACCTCTGGATTCTATACTCGAAGACGACCGTCATGAATTTGTAACAACTATGACAAAAAAACAAAAAAAAACCAAAAAAAAACTACTATTAATGACAGAGGACAATAAAAAAAAAAAAAAAAAAAAACAGAAGATAGCGATTGACATTGCATTTAAATTTTTAAAGCTCAAAGTTGACTGGGAGGTAAGCATCCGGAAGACAGTTCCACAAGCGAAAAGTGCTTGTAAAGAAACTCTCATTATAGAACTTACGGTTACATCTAGCTATTTCAACTGTAAGATGATGAGATCTTGCCGCTAATCTATCACTGCGATTAAATTCATAAAGTCTAGGTACTATCATCAGAACAATTACCATGAAAGTATTTATAGAAAAGGCAAATGGACGCTACATTATGGCGATGAGGAAGGGACTGAAGCCAAGATGCCAGGTCAGGATAAATAACATTGCAGATTATTCTTTGGGTTTTATCAAGAATCTCTAAATATATAGCAGGAAGACCAAATCAGACGTGGCATCAATATTCAAAGAAAGAAGGAATGGTAGACTTATTAATATGTAAGATAGATTTTGGGGAGAAAAATTGTTTAGCACGACATAGAGAACCAACTTTCTTATCTGCAGGCTTAGCAATTGCTTCAATATACTCCTTCCACTGTGGCCGATAGTTACTGTAAATTGCGGCGTACAAGTCGAGTAGTCAAGCCTAAAAAATTACTATACTTTGGGTCGACTTATATGGTGGGTATAAAAAGCAAACCTTTACCATCGATTTGTAAACAAGTGGGAGAGTACTCCTAAAACTTACTGTACACAACTTACCATACCTCCAACAGGCCGCCACAAATATACGCAAGTAAAACTTAGTGAACATATTTGACATATTAACACGAAACTTAATCTATATCTATAACTCTCAAAATGTGTGTGTGTATGTATGTGTGTGTGCATGATCTAATGTTGCTTATTCATTTCCACAGTTTTCATTCGATTTTGATTAACTTTTCCTTTGCTTGATAGATAATTCTTCAGTGACGGTTTTGAGTCCAAGTTGTTGGCAACAATGGCTCTCCACTACTTCCTGTACATTATAACTTTCAGCAACGTTTTACTATTTACTATCTATTCTTGGGTATATATATTTCATAAAAAACTTTAATAAAAATAATTAAAATAAATAGTTTAAATTATTAAAATAATAGTAACTATTATTATAAAGTTTCCTTTTCAGCCCCCCCTTCAAATCGTTAACCCCCCATTTGGGGATGTGCCTTAGTTTCACCCAAATGTTTGTTACTAATATTGATTTTCGGGTGGGCTGACTTTAAACTTAAACTGCTCCAATTCAACGGCAAAAATTCCCAGTAATGAAAGACCCGGCCAATGACGGGTTATACTGCTAGTATAAAGTAATAATACAAATTCAGTATTCTATTAATGTTACAGAACACCTCGCGTCCAATAGCTGATACTCTAAGTGAAAGCACTGAGCGAAGCGCCGTTGTTGAGAGCCCTTATAAATTAATACCAAATTTGGCAGGGTACTGAACGAGAGAGAGGGAGAGACAGATAGAGTGTGAGAGAGAGAGAGAGAGAGAGAGAGAGGGGCAGAGGGGGGGAGAGAGAGAGAGAGATTTAGGGTGGATACCGATGGAAATAGATCATTTATGTTTATTTCTGTAAATGTTGAAAGTGCCCTGGAGACAATAATGAATCCCTGAGGAGCTTTTCTAAGCCTAGCTTACATGTGGCACAAGTCCGAAAGTAGAGGGAACCTAGTGAGGATCGAATATCACTATTCAGTCGTAATCGTTCTAGTGAGAAAAGCTTGTTAACCATTACACCATTTCTTGGCGCCCAAAATGATTTTTAAGCGTAGCTTAGATGTGACTCAAGGCCGAAAGTATGGGCTTCCTGGTGAGCATCGAACTCACTACTCAGTCGTAATGTATCTAGCGATACAAGCTTGTTAACCATTACACCACTTCGAAGGTCAGAAATGATTTGTAAAGCGTAGCTTAGATGTGGCTCAAGGCCGAAAGTATTGGCAACTGGGTGAGCGTAAAACTCACTACTCAGTCGTAATGTATCTACCGAGACAAGCTTGTTAACCATTACACCACTTCGAAGTTCAGAAATAATTTTTTAAGCGTAGCTTAGATGTAGCTCAAGGCCGAAAGTATGGGTCACCTAGTGAGTATCGAACTCACTACTCAGTCGTAATGTATCTACCGAGACAAGCTTGTTAACCATTACACCACTTCGAAGTTCAGAAATAAATTTTTAAGCGTAGCTTAGATGTAGCTCAAGGCCGAAAGTATGGGTCACCTAGTGAGTATCGAACTCACTACTCAGTCGTAATTTATCTAGTGAGACAAGCTTGTTAACCATTACACCACTTCGAAGTTCAGAAATGATTTTTAAGCGTACATTAGATGTGGCATAAGACCGAAATTATGGGACACCCAGTGAGGATCGAACTCACCATTCAGTCGTAACAGATCTAGGGAGACACGCTTTTGATCTTTATACCACATCTAGACGTCCCAGCACTGATTGCTTATGGCTTAATCAAGATTTGATGATGGCGGAAATTTTGCTGGTAACTAGAAAGCAATGAAAGAACAAATAAATCTAAGCGTTTACTCTGTTAAAAACATCATTTATTTTGATCATTTGGGGTCAGATTATTTCCTGGTCATGTGAAACTCATACAATAGAGAAAATATTTAGAATTATTCCATATTTAACGACCTTGATTCATTGTCGCATTTGCTTTGGTCAACGTAAATAGTATGTTCAGTTTCATTAAGTAATTATCATTTTTCACATTAACTTTATAAAACAACATATTTAACGTTTTGTTTCATTATAATCTAGCTTTCAAAAAATAAATTCAGAATTCCACCCTTTCAGACCGTTATCTTTTTCTAAAAATAACTTTACACTAAATTTTTTGTTCTAGTCTTGTGGGGATTTTTTTTTTTTTTTTTCATTAAAAGATTTTTCTTATATATTAGGTTGTTTAGAAAATAATGTCCGATATTCAAATAAAACTTTTAATTGTGTTCTAATATATTAGGTTGATCGGAAAATAACGTCAGATTTCCCAATAAACCTTTTAACTGCTTTTTTTTTATTTTTATTTTTAAAGCATTTCAGGCCAAGCAAGGCAGGTGTGACACTAGAACAAAAGGGGTTGCCAAGAGTTATGGGACACCCAGTGAGGATCGAACTCACTATTCAGTCGTAACAGATCTAGCGAGACACGCTTTTGATCATTATACCACATCTAGACGTCCCAGCACTGATTGCTTATGGCTTAATCAAGATTTGAGGGGTGTTTGCTTATGGCTTAATCAAGTAAAGAGGGGTGTTTGAGGAAAAGATAAACAGAAGGACGGAGATCAAGATCAAGGCATCAGAAAATGACGATTGATATTACATTTAAATTTTTGAAGATTATAGTTATCAGGGAAGCAAGTAAGAGGAAGGGAGTTCCATTGTCGGGAAGTGTGGGAAAAGAAGCTGTTGGAGTAGAAGAGGTAGTTAAATTTAACTGTTTTGGCAGTAAATGGCTGGGACCGAGATGCCAACCTAGTAGCACGCTTAAATTCATGCAGTTGGTGCACCAGTGAATATAGCTTGTCAGAGCAGTTACCATGAAAATATTTGTAGAAAAGACAGGGGGAAGCCACATCATGTCTGTGAGACTGGAGTCGAGATGCCATGTCAAGATCTATCATATTGCATATCGGTCTTTGGATCTTGTCAAGAACCTCGAGATGAATAGCGGGAGCACCTTACCATATATGACAACAGTATTGAATTCAAGGACGAATGGTATTTGTAGATCTGAAGAGTGGACTCAGACGAGAAAAACATTCCGATGCGACACAGAGAACCAACTTTCCTTGGAGTAGATGTAGCTATTAATTCAATGTAGTTGTTCCACCTCAGGTCAGTGGAAAACGTGAGACCTAAAAGGCGCAGAGAGACTGTCTTGTGAAGTTGAGCATCAGCCATGCTGATAGGAGGCTGGGAGGTTTCTCTATGGTGAGAGCAGTTTCATTTCGGAGGCAAAAAAATTTCCAAGCCATTTCCTGCCACAGTCAATCACAGATTGGAGGTCCTTTTCGAGACAAACGACCAGGTTAATATTATTGTGTTCTGATATATTATAAGAGTTGGGATTTTTGGATCCCAAAATATTACGACTACGACCTTGGAAAACGCCAAAGTAGGGGATTGCTTATCCAGGGTGAAGAATGGTAAGCCTATCAAGAACCTAGAAAAGGTAGGCAGAAAGTGATGTTGTACCGCTATTCGGGCTGGCGTCAAGGCGATCCCTAAAAGATCTGGATTTCTGCAAGCCGACACAGTTCCATTGTTCAAGACTGCCTATCTCAGCCACATTATGAGCAGCGGAGCGAAAAGGCGTGGGCATGAGGTATCCGAACCGTCCACCCTGAACTAAAATCACGCAAACGGTCCAGCTGGGCCTTGCCTGATGTTCTCCACCACTATTTCTTCTTCAAGTCCAATGGCGCCGTCCCCATGGAATTGAAAATCTTATTTTGCATGATGACGGTCGTCTTTGAGTATAGAATCCAGAGGTTAGCATTGAAATATTTCGAAGACAGTAGGGAAGCGTAGTTCCGGTTAGCAGTGGATATCCTGGTAAAGTAGCAGAGCTTAGTTCAGTAGTTCTCCCCTTCTGTTCCTCTTCGCCTGACAAGCTGGAACTGGACATTCGGGTAGGGTAAACAAAATGGCCGCCTTTATACACGACGGATTGAATGTTCTACGTCTTCTGATTAGTTAACCTTCTATTGGTGGACTATAAAGTGAGTCAGGTCATTTGGGTTGGCTCACTAGTAGATATATATACACAAAAAACTGCAACACTTATTTCCCTGAAAACACTTCTAAGAGAAAAATTATGTAAATTTCAGCAGCTGGTAACACTAACTGTTCGGTTAATGAATGCCGGATGTTTCCTTATAAGGAAACGTCTCATCTTATCATTATGTTCAAAGACAATCTCACCCCGGGATGGATGGGTGTTTTGATAGGCAAGTTAGATAACTTCTTCTTCTTCTATGTACCGATTTTGTCAGTGATGGCTCTCCACAATTTCCTGTTCTTTGTAACTCTTAATAAATTTTGTCTTTTTGTTATCTCTCCTAAACCTTGTTCCATCAAGCATTTACACAAGATCGCTCGGTAGGTTTTTCTCTGTTCAGCTTGCTTTCATCTTGTCTTGTGAGTATCAAATTTTCCGAGCCCACTTTCCTCATTTTGTGCAATAGAAATCTCAACTGCAACAAATCTCAACATCCTGATGTTAAGTATAATTGTCCTTTTTGTTTCCATTTTCTGTAAAACTTCTTGTTGTAACCTCCATAACTTTTTCCCGCTATTTTAAACTTATCACCGTTCTCGTGATGGTTCTTGAATGAACTACGAAGATGTAAGCCAGAGTATGAATGTTGGTACCATTACTGAAGGCCTGAATGATCTTTTTCATCTCACCATTGCTCAGTTGGGAAGACAAAGGATCTGACCCAAAGCAATTTTAAGATGCTCGTTTTTTTTAGCTGAATAACTCAAAGTTTTCAGTGATTCTTACGACAAATGGTGTCAAGACGGTTTTCTTGTCTGGAAATCTGGAAAAACAGAAACTCAATTAGTTTAGTGTTTTTTCTAGATATCAAATATTTTGTGGGAAGGATAATTTTGCTGTTACATAATTTGGGCTATTCTGTAGTTACACCCGATACACACACACACACACACACACACACACACACACACACACACACACACACACACACACATATATATATATATATATATATATATATATAATTTAAATAAAAACAGTCCACTTTAAGGTTCCATGTAATTAATTATTTCACCGCAGCCCTTTTAAAAGGACTGTGGATCATCAGACTTTACTTCCAAACAAAAAATGAAAAGAAAATTTACACATTTTTGACGGGCCGTATTAAAACATATGTAAATTAACGAAGTGAGGAAGTGATGGGGGAGAGAGAAGACATGAGTGAGTTAGCAGATATTGGCACATTTAAAAGGACTGTGGTAAAATAATGCATTACATGGAACCTTAAAGTGGTCTGTTTTATTTAAATTATTTGCTCTGAATTTACATTGAGCTCTCTGGATTTTATCCTCCTTAGGTTTACCCATACGGATTACCTAGTTTTTGCATAAACTATATATATATATATATATATATATATATATATATATATATATATATATATATATATAGGATTGGTATATACGGAATAAATTCCGATAACCAACAATTACTATTCTTAAAAGAGTGCTCAATACAGAGTAGAGCGAATATAATTATTTATTTAAAAATTATAACATAAAAATGTTATAAAATCACCAGAAAAATAGCCATTTTGTTTCACCACCTCTGGTGCCTTATCAAGTGATGATGTTGAATGTAGAATAAAGGTTTCAAAACTTCTGGTGTCTTATCAAGCGATGGTGTTGAATACCGGTCTCATTACTTGCATGTCACACTGGTTAACGTAGAACGAAAAAAAGAGCTTTTATGCAAAGTGAATTTCATCAATTGCTGTCTAGACAATAAGTTCAGGAAGAACAATGTTGCTTTTATTATTTTTTTTTTGTAAATAAATAGGATATTCTAAATGTATATATCCGCATAATATATACAAATATATTAAAACCGGGGTGGGGGTAGATAAGTAAAAACAAAATAATTACCCGCCGTAATGTTGTGAATTGAAGAATATAACAAAAAAAAAACAAAAAAAAAAATAGCTATCCAATTATGGCTCCTCGCTCTTCACAGCTCATTTGAGGGCAAAATATAAATAGGAACACAAGGGCTAAAAAAAATGCGAAGAGAAATAATTTATACTACCAGAGAATCAGGAATATAAATCACAGACAAAATACATTTGGGCCTAGTTGCCATTCTTTCTGCTTGAAGAGAGAAGATTGCTGTAAGTTTGGATATGCGGGTGGTGTAATGAATAAGGCTTCGGAATTATTAATCGGAGAACGGAGTTCCAATTCTGGTTGAGTTCGTTATATTCACTTTAATGTATGAATTCATCTCATCTCCCACTACTTATGGGTTAATTAGTTTTACTTGTATCATTAAAACCATTATTATCTTCCCTCGCCAAAATAAGAAAAAATTTAAAAGAAATCGTAAAATCTAAAAATATTTCCGGGTTTTAAACTGACGGGCAAAAGGCTGAGAAACCATAAAAAAAATGAATAAATCGATTAAACATCTACTGACGACTGTGAAAAAATTCTCTGGTAAAAGACGAAGCACGAATAGGATTATTTAGAGGACGTTCTACAATCGCAGAACCAGAAGTATTGACAAGTATATGCAGATTTTTATGCTGCCTTCTACGGATCTGTTATTTTTGTTCACAGTATTGACAGGAGACTACCATTGAAACAGGAAAAGAAAAGAAAAAAAAATAAACTTGCATGCTGAATATTTTCAAAAAATACTGTCACAGGAAAAAAAATGCTTACATTTGCTGATAAGAGGGGAAACGGATTTACGCATTACTTAAGAAATGCGATGAGCTTACCTTAATTTCTAGGCTACAAATTCTCTGTGAAATGGCTTCATAGATTACCCTTTTCCTGTTAGTATGGGGAAACTTACTTTTATGCCGTCAAAAGATTTATATGTTGTTTGTAGATAACGAATTTCGACGATGGTTTTCTGCCGAGGAATATACGAGTCAGTGGAAAAATAAAAGTTATGTTCCGGTGTGGCATCAGCCAACGTAGAAAAAAAAAAACTGAATAAAAACAAAGTATTTGTTTGCAAAGCTTTCTGTTCCTTTTTCGACAGCTTCGCGTTGATATGTAAATCGAACAGGCAATTAAAACGATGTAAGAGGCTTTTATGTGGCAGTTATTGGCTTCGTGATGAATAAAAGAATTGTTGATTCAGGGCTAGGAACAAAATTTCCCAGGGAGATCCTAATTCTGAAACCTTGAAAACATTTCTTCAATGGGAAGTCAAACTGTTCTGGTGTCCGCCATGACTGTAATAAGACGCGTTTGGCGTTGTTTGAAATAAAAACGTATCCTAATTTATTCAAAGAATCTGTGGCATTATTACTTTATTATTAATTTGATTAATTTTTTTTTGCGTCTTCTTATTAGTATAGATTTTTATCGCAAAGCCCAGGTCGTTCTTAAATTCTACGACTGTTAAGTAATCAGCATAGATCGGAAGTAATTACATATTCGATTTACCGAGCAAACTCTAATTTTTCTTTTACATACAAACATATACATGCCTACTCAAATATATCTGCGTACACACACGCGTATATGCCTATTTTATATGTATACTTGTACACGCACATACATACATACATACAACTATATATTACAATGAATCATTCAAACAAAAAATAAATTAGTAAAGTTAATGATATAAAATGGCGAAATCCCTTCGCTAACAAAATTTTAAAGTTGCATTAACCTACCAATTACTCGATGAATGTTATGATCCTTGTTTTTTAAAATTAGAAGCTGTATTAGGCCTTTCTTAAATATGCAAGTACTTTCGACTGTATATTCAATCATCTTCAGGCATGGAAATTATTTTGTTTTTGGTAAAATTCAGGTAGCATCCGAGACGAAAAAATATAATGCGAATCGAAATAGCTTTTTTTTAAAATGTGTTATTGATATCGGATACAAACTTTTTTTCGAAAATTTAAGTGAGCGCATTTTTTTACTAATATAGCAATTTGAGATTTTGTCGTAGGAGTTTATCAGTCAATGTGGTATGAACTAAATTGTTCAATAAGTAATGTCTCAGTTGTTATCCCGAAAATTTGCAGTGGACACTGAAATCAACAAGCGTCAACAATATGTTTTATGCTTGAACGCAATCTTCAGGCCATGTGTCTCGACTCGGCTATTGATATATATGCTGGTCAATGGTGCATGGGTAATGAGGTCTAATGTATTATGTTACTGGTTAGGCAGTAACAGTTATGTTTCAATTTATTCTAGAGGCTATTGAGTACGAATCATTGTGGATCCGAATATGGTCATTTGTAGCTATTTTATGATACTGGCTATCAGCGCTTGCTGTTGACCGCAGTCTCCACTTTTAAATTTACATACGTTCTATTTCTATACCAATCTAAATAATATACATTAAAACTATATATATATATATATATATATATATATATATATATATATATATATATATATATATATATTAAACATTTCACCCTAGCAAGGCGGGTGTCCCACTAGTACGCAATGAGTTACAGAGAGTGGGAGCAAGAGTAAAGAGAAAGGGACGGAGAATAGATCAAGGAGTCTGGAGATGTCGATTGACATTGCATTTGAATAGTTGGAGATGATAGCTATCAGGGAAGCAAATAAAAGGACGGGAGTTCGACAGACGGGAAGTGCGAGACATGAAGCAATTAGATTAGAAGAGACGGCTACATTTAACCGTGTGGGACTGAGTTGCCAAACTAGTAACACGTTTAAATTCAAGCAGTTTGAGGACCAGCGAAATTAGCTCATCGGAGCATGTACCGTCAAAGTATTTGTAGAAAAGACAGAGGGAAGAGACGGCACGTCTGTGAGAGAGCGACTGTAAACGAGATCACATTGCATATCCGTCTCTGGATTTTGTCGAGGACCTTAAGACAAACAGCGAGGGCTCCAGACCATATATTGATTTATAGATTTCAAGGAATGACTCAGGCGAGAACTTTCTGGTGCGACACTGAGAACCTACTTTCCTTGCAATAGATGAAGCTATTGATTCAATGTATTTTTTCCATCTCAGGTCAGCGGACAGTGTAAAACCAAGCAGTCGCATCACACATTCTAATGGGAGACAGAGATGGTTCTCTGTGGTGTGAGAGAGAGAGAGAAAGAGAGAGAGAGAGAGAGAGAGAGAGAGAGAGAGAGAGTCTCTTTAATTAGGCATACTTTTCCAGTACCGGTTTGAACTTCGTTTTGAAGCTACCTTACATTGTTCTGTCTGTCTGTTCATACTATCTGTCTATTATGTTGTTAGATAAATTATTTAGTTTTTTAGCATTTATTTTAATACTTGTTATTTATTAATTGTTCTGATTAATCATTGAACAATGTATTCCCCGTGATTGTTTACGACCTTCTGCCAACGGCTCAATAATTCTTTCATGACTCGACGATATAAATCACTAGTGTTTTACACGAAAATTTAATCAAGCCACATTTTCAACTCCACATCATTGTCGAATGAATCACCCCTCAAACTGTTAGAAAGAGACCGAAAAAGGTGGTAGTGTGACATGGTTAAATCAGGAGAATATCTATCTATCTATCTATCTATCTATCTATCTATCTATCTATCGCATGTATGGTCATGTTAACGACAAGTGGGGAGCATTGTCAAGTTGAATAACACTGTATCGCTGGTTAAGTCTTTTCAGATAAATTGCCTCCTTGAGCGTGTCCATGTGTTCACTATAGAGCTTAGCATTGTCCGTTTTGTTGTATTGAAGGATTTCATCTATTGGACCCAGGACAAATATCTCGAGTAGCTTTGTGACCTTGATTAAAAACAATGATAAGATGTTGAGCATGCATATTCTTGTCTACCTGACATTCCATCTAGAATGGGTGTCTAGTTTGAAATAAAATTTCAATAACAATAGACAACAGATTTCCAGGATGATCAGATCTAGCTAGGAGCTCAAAAAATGCTACCAAATATTATTCCTCAAGATCATTCGCAGTACACACGAGGAAACGAATATATGTAAGAACCTAATATCTATCTATATGTTTCTACTCATTTATCTTCACCTGTCAACCTCTATCTCTATCTATTTATCGCTATAGGTGCATATAAGTCTCTTCATATCTATCTATCTATCTATCTATCTATCTATCTATCTATCTATCTATTCATATTTAGGTATCAATTGCAATCTCTTTGTATGTATTTTAGTCTGTTCATATCTATTCGACTTTGTTCTTGTCTACGTCAGTATATGTATGTATGTATGTACGTATCTATCTATCTATCTATCTATCTATTCATATTTAGCTATCAATTGCAATCTCTTCGTATGCATTTCAGTCTGTTCATATCTATCTATTCGACATTGTTCTTGTCTACGTCAGTATATGTATGTATGAATGTATCTATCTATCTATCTATCTATCTATCTATCTATCTATCTATCTATCTATCTCAACCTCTTCGTATTTATTTCAGTATTTTTATATATATCTATCTATCAATCTGTCTATCTATATATCCATCTATCTATCTTACTATTGAAGTCCATTCATATTTATCTGTCTTTTGCATTCTCTTCATATATATCTATGTATCTAGATGTTTGTTCATATCTAGATATCTCTGTTAATCTCTCTTTCTCTGTCTCAGCTAACGATCTATCTGTCTATCAGTATGTTTATATCTATCTATCTATCTATCTATCTATCTATCTATCTATCTATCTATCTATCTGTCTGTTTCCGTTTGTTCATGCCTAGATATCTCTGTTAATCTCTCTCTGTATCAGCTATCGATCTATCTGCCTATCAGTATATTCATATCTGTCTATCTATCTTTTCATTCTACTCATATCTATCTATCTATCTATCTATCTATCTATCTATCTATCTATCTATCTATCACATTGTCCATATTTATCTATCTATCTATCTATCTATCTATCTATCTATCTATTAGGTTGGTGCAAAAATAATGACGTAATAATGTCGTTTTTTGACGTATTTTAACGTCAAAACGACATTATTACGTCATTATTTTTGCACCAACCTAATATCTATCTATCTATGTAGTCTGAGGTTAACTGTTTCAGAAGAAAATAATTTTCTACTTAGCATTTTCTTTACAGTTGTACTGATAAACGTCTGAGAAGATGTATCACCGAAGCAACATTTAGTATTGGATCAGAAGCACTTTAATCGGCTCGTAGTATAGCTTAGCTCAAAGCTCGCCCGCTGAATGAATTGATCGTCCATTAAATATTTCCATACAACAATGACAAGATAAATTTCATACATCGGGAAGTCAAAAGGAATTCGTCGTATGTCCATTGTACTTTTGTCCTAAGATTCATTCACATAAACATGTTGTTTACTGGCTGTTCTCACAGCTTCTCTTGCCTGCAATGTGTCCTATAAGCGTTATATTCTCCAAGCCTTTTTTTCTTATTATGTGTCGAGAAATTGTCCTTTCTGATTCTAAGTATCATGTCATGTTCCTCACATGTTCTACCCATTTTATTCCCACCATAAACCACATCTCCGTTGCTATATGTCTCTTCTTCATCTGTGAAGTGATTGTCTGCCATCTATTGTTATATAGGGGATTAGATATAGTATAGTTCAGCATTTTGTTCTCTGTTTCCGGCAAAATGCTTTTAATACTTTGCTTAACTTCCGGAAGGCATCTTTTGCTATATCTATGCGTTAACGTATTTCTGTTTCATTTTCATCGTTTATCTATCACTCCACTTTGCAGTTAGATTTATTCATCTGCATTATTTTGACGTCCCTATTAAGCAACTCGCACCTTACGCTTTCCCTTTTGCTGACAACCACGCATTATTAGAGATAATAAGCTTTATCAAAGAGTTGACTTTTTCATAATATCAGCTTGAAAATTCTTCGTTATATTAAGTTGAAAAAAGAAATTTTCCTATGAAATATTAAATGAAAGTTCTTCCATTTAATATTTATAATTTAACAATTCGATGGAAAATGCAATGAAAAATGAATTATTAACTGAAAATTCTTCATTATTTACATTATTCGAACTATTGTCCTCATCTTTGTCGCCATATTTATTACAACGTTTCGGCCGTTGTACGCTCCGGCCTTCTTCAGGTGGTTGGAATGTCGAACTGAACCCTTTATTTCGCTCACTGGGGTAGACTGTTCTAGTTCCACGTGTCATGTTTTGATGGATGTCAGTTATCAGTTATCTCATGTCAATTTCCCTCTGAAAGTTCTCCACTGCCTTAACCGGGTATTGAACTCACACTCTTTGGGTCCTGTCACTGGATCTAACCAACGCCTTCTACCACTGTGCCATGTGTCCTTGAGCGAAATAAAGGGTTCAGTTCGACATTCCAACCACCTGAAGAAGGCCGGAGCGTACAACAGCCGAAATATTGTAATAAATATGCCGACAAAAATGAGGACAATAGTCTGAATAATGTAAATAATGTACATAATACCTCATCTCAGAAATATAGACTATATTCAGATATAAATTCAGACTCTGAAAATTCTTTGTTATATTAACTGAAAAAACAAATTTTTCAATGAATTAGTTAAATAAAAAATTAAATATACCTAATTGAACATACCTGTAGAAAATACAGTATGCTACAGGAATACTTCCCACATATTCCTCCCAGAAATATATTTCACATAATGGTAATGGTGCCTTCATCTATTTCTTACCATTAGTTGGGCGGTATTTCTGTGAGTTATATGTGCTAGGAATTTCTGACGAACCGTATACATTGGAAAATCAATTAGGATTTGAAATTCTTCGTGATAATAGCGAAAAACAAAACGTTTCAGTGAATTATTACCAAAAATTCTTGTTGCTAATATTCATAATTTAACATATCGATGGAAAATATATTGTGGAAGTCGTCTGCTATGATGCAGTCTCAAGGAACACTCTATTTATTAAATACTGAGTCTCTCATATAGTTCACATTGTTCATTGTACACTGAATACGATTGTTGATTTCTAAAGAAAGAAACATAAATCTTTTATACAAAGGAAATATGCCAGGTTTTTGTTCTGTTGGAATTCTTACTTTCCGACAGGTTTCGAAGAATGTTAAACATTTCCATTCACTGGTATGTTGTCTGTTTAGAGTTTCAATCTCTGCCTCTGCCAAGAAATAATTATAAAACCGTACGAGAAATATGATAAACCATCTTTCGCTTATGTTCTCATAAAATCTAGGAAGTTTCCAGAAGTTTAATTATACAAGTTTTGATTTTTTTTTCTCACTTGCACGAAATCTACATATATTCACTACTGTTCGATGGTGGGCAAATAATTTCTTCTATCACCTTCATAAAATATCAACGACAATTCCAGAAAATCGAAAGCCAATATTTATGGATTAAATTCCAAAATTTTCATGAAATATTTAAAAAGTATTTATGTTTAAAAGTATCTTTTAAACATAAATACTTTTAAAATATTTCATGACAAAAGAAAAACAAGAAACAAACAAACAAAAACTATATGCATACCGCTTACGTATATATCACGTTGAAACACCGATTCTCATGCCATCAACGAAGTTAAGCAACGTTAAGACTGTTCAGTACTTAGATAGGTGCCAGATTTGGAATAATACCAGATGATATAAACTTGGATCTACATTTAGTTTGTGATGGATTTTGTTTAGCGGCATATCAACACCTATATGGGTTATTCAATGTCGAAATTTTAATATTTTGTATGTAATTTTAGGGGTTCGACTACAGATAGTTTGTACATAGTTTTATACTTTCAAGGTAAGGGTATGTTTTTTAGATATAGGGTTTGCAGATCATAAAATGTATTGTTGGTATTTTAAAAAATGTATTGCTTGTAATTTCACTACAATAATGTATTGTTAGAATTTGATTTTATGTAAATATGTATTTTCATACTTTTTTTTTAGTGTTGCTCTGATTGTCATTTTACTATAAAAATGTACTTTTGATTTTTGTTATGAGGTTTACTATTTTCCCATCGCTGGGGCCTTAACAGGTGCTACCACACCGGGTTAAGCTGGACCTGGGAATGAAAAGGTGCTTCAATCCTCCTCAAAAACTCAAATTTCTCAATCAGAGGTCTTGCTGGCGGATGTAGCTTATCGTCATACCCAGGAGAATGTGAAGTTGGTGTAATAAATAACGGTTCGGAATTTGAAATGGAATTCCAGTCATGATCGTTATATTGACATAAGCTTGGGAAATGTATGAATCAACTTATTATCCCCTACAGATATGGGTTAATTAGTAGAACCTGTATTATTATCTCCCCCAAATTCTTCTCATCTAAAAAGTACTTTTCGGGTTTTAAGTAACCTGCTATAGATACTATTTACATTGTTCGGACTATCATCCTCATCTTTGTTGCCATATTTATCACAACGTTTCGGCCTTCTTCATTGGGTTGGAATGTCGAACTGAATACTTTATTTCGCTCGGTGGGGTAGATTGTTCTAGTTCCATGGATTTCAGTTATCAGTTATCTCCTGTTAATTCCCCTCACCAAGTTCTCCACCACCTTAACCAGGTATTGAACTCACACTCTTTGGGTCCTGTCACTGGATCTAACTAACGCCTTTATCCTCTGTGCCATGTGTTGAAGACATCCGTGGATGAATTTCTTGGTATTATAAACCCGTCCTCGTCTTTTTTGCCATATTTATCACAACGTTTCGGCCGCTATATGCTCCGGCCTTATTATAGATTGATAGGTTGTAAAATAACATTTCGAACATTGTGTTCTCCGGCCTTCTTCAGGTATCGTTAAATTCAGGTAACATTCAGGGAATTTTGAACGGAAGATTTGAAAGATTTGTTTGCACATATTTCATATGAAATTTACAATTTTGTTTTAGTTTTACCATTTTGGAGCTGAATTATCATTTAATGTTGCGGTTTGGTTAACTTTATTGGTCCGAATAATTAACTGAGCAATGAAACGTTTACGGGCGCATAAAAAAAATGGAAATCAGCGAGCCGAGTTCAAATCCTGAACTAGGTTTCAGTATTCACGTTAGCACAAACCGACGTGGAAATAGCATGAAACCGTCTTTTCTGACACCCCACTTAAATAGCAGAAGGTTATCGCTCTCTCTATCCTTGGGAAGCAATCAGTAAGAAAACACTGAATCTCAAACCGAAACAGAGTGAAATCATACCACTATGTCTACTAAGAAGTCATAATAATAACTACATAATAAAAATAGTGGAGAGCTATGATCGCTTACATGCTGAAGGGATGTGGCATTTAAGTAAGTAATTGTGGTCGCATAGGTTGTTTCCCTGGACAGGCAATAGGAAGGAAAGTACAAGCAATATTATACATTTTATTGCCTTAGCAAAACTAAATAGGGAGAATATAAAAAGAATTGAACAGAAGACGTTCTATATTTGTACAAATGTCATGCGCAAAGTTCTGTTAAAAAGATTGAGGCTTACATCAGAAAAGAGGTTCTTGTTGGTTTCGTGAAGTTATCAGCTTAGGGTTTTTGTGTGCTGTGGTGTGTACAAGACGCCACGTGGTTCGCTGGGAACTAAAAAGCGCCCGGCTGTGGAACCGAGACACGTCCTCTCTCAAAGGCGACCTGTAGTTAGAGAGAGAGAGAGAGAGAGAGAGAGAGAGAGAGAGAGAGAGAGAGAGAGAGATTTGACTCCTTTTCTTTTATAATGCCTTTGGTGTGGCAATCTAGCAGTCGTTAGCGGCTGTGAAAACGAGACACGTCCTCTCTCAAAGGCGACCTGTAGTTAGAGAGAGAGAGAGAGAGAGAGAGAGAGAGAGAGAGAGAGAGAGAGAGAGAGATTTGACTCCTTTTCTTTTATAATGCCTTTGGTGTGGCAATCTAGCAGTCGTTAGCAGAAGTATTCTAGCAGACAAGTGTGGTAATAGCACAATACTTTCTCACTCTCTTATATATGACCTGCTTCTTTCAAAGTTTGCGCTTGCATATCAGTAAAGAATTAAACGATTTTCAGCTTCACATATATATATTTTCCCTATTTGATTTGTATTTGATCTCAATTCATATATTAAGAGCCATCTTCGATCCCCTAATTTATCGGTGACTTGTACATATTTCACTGGCTTTATTTGTTTTTATTCAAACTTTATCCTGCAATAATTTACTATAATCACTGATATTTATCTTTTAATTTCGTAGCATTATAATTTAATTTGTACATTAATTTATTTTGTGGATGATTTTATTTAAGTGAATGCACTTTTGTGACCTACGTGTGCGATTTAGTGTCAAATTCGATAAACAATTCTTTTGAATTATGTGTGTTATATATAGACGTACTCGATTAATAAAATCTCTCCCCGCTCCCCCATATATATATATATATATATATATATATATATATAGGTTGATTGAAAAGTAACTCCCTATTTTATGTATAATGGATCCTCCCATCTAACTATAATTTTTCACAAGATCGGGTGAGTACATCATACATAAAATATGAAGTTACTTTTCAATCATCCTATATATATGAAGAAATATAGTTTTAAGGTGTGCTATATTTATGGGATAAAGTGCTCAATATCAGAGATAAAGCGTATGTAAATATAAATATAAAATTAAACATTGAAGTCAATACTCAGAGGCGACAGTCTGTTTCATGCTGGGAACAATCGTCAGGCCGACGATTGCACCCAGTGTTGACTTCAGTTTTTACTTTTCTCTCTCTCTCTCTCTCTCTCTCTATATATATATATATATATATATATATATATATATATATATATATATATATAAGGCAAAGGGAAAACCTATTTTAAATGGCGCGTTTCGCCCTCTGAGAGACTTTATCTATGCAAATGTAAGGATTTTATTTTGTAAGAAATATTTATATACCATAGCAAAAATGTTATTAGTCTTGCAAAATTTTTGTATAAGAGTGCTCATGAATATTCATCAGTTTAGCGGAAAAGTCAAGCAAGTTCATGGACGTGAGATGATGCAGTTCAATCACTAATAAACGAAAGTGAGTAGGAGGTATCGTTTTTTTTTTTTTTTTACTCACTTTAATCACTATGGTTTATTAGGCATTAAACTATAACACCTCACCACTATGAATCTGCCGAACTTTTTCCGATAATCTAATGATAAACTTTGCTTTTGTCTTTTCTCATATTGTCCTTTTACAGATATACTCTATCTGAAATTTCTATTTATAAATATATAATATTAAAGAAAGCTTGTCTCCATATGCTTCTCATAATACGTAGATATAATAGATATAATTGATTATATACTTATTGTATATAATCAATATTTAGTAGGCTTTTTTTTAACCAAATGGGAGAATGATGAAAACGATGTTAAAAATCGGAATTTTTGGACACGCCTGTGCTCTTTATCAACGAGACGAGAAATAGAAAGAAAAGAAACATGAAGCGGAACTTTCTTTTCCAGGGTAACTTTTCCGCATGTGTTATATTACAGAAGAGATCTCAGAATTTGGGGATACTTGTTTGCCACGATCATGGTTTTAGAAGGTATCTGTTCTAACAGTGGTAATTACAAAAAAAAAAAAAAGAAAAAAAAGAACAATAAAAAAAATAAAACAAAACAAAAACAAACACATAGGACAATTATTCAGTTTTTAGCTAACAAAAATAACGTGTTGTATTTGTATAGAACCACTTTTCTCTTTTATGATCTCATCCTTGATATCTCTCGACAGAGGGTGGGAATAACTGATGACTAGCCATAGGACAGGGACATTACGGTTTATGCCTTTCTCGAGATGACACAGGTCTTCAGCTGGTAAAATTGAAATGCTTACTATTACGATCTTCTAGCTGATCTCTCCGAAAATTATACAAATGCTTATAAATCGTATTGGTGGGGGGAATATTTTAAGAGCGTTACCGACCCGGTACTGAGTTTGAACCCCGGACCGACTAACTAGGTCTAATTTTGGTAACCAACTTATGAGTACATTTTAACTCTGATGTTGGTCCAAAATCTTTTTTTTTTCTTCTCCTCGTTATGGTGCTCGTTTTGCTTTGATCTGGGGCCAAATTCCTAGTTGGAAATTTGCCAGCAAATAACATGGGTATTAAGTAAAAATAAATGCTATTCGGGTTGAAACTGCTACCCCGCCATTTAGGTGTCCAATTTTACGAAAACTGTTTTGATATGAAGAACCACTAATTTGGTGCAATGAAATATATGGATATTAAATAAATCTTAGTAAATGTCGATCGTACTATATTCTTGACGTTTATATCTAATAAAAGACTTCGGGTAGCTTTATTTGATCAGTTTCAGTCTTTTAGAGAAGGAAAACTGCTTATAGGCAATCTGAAATTAAAATCTTCAAAGTGACAAATAAAATCCATTTTAAGACCATATTGAAGCAAGATGATAATAGACGAAGATATCTGAGAGCCCCACACGAAAGGCTTGAACAAATAAGACTGCAATCTAAGAAACGTAAGAGTAAAGGGACTGATTAATTCAACGGTAAATTTTGATAAGGAATTAATTTTGTATAAATTCAGATAAATATTTTATTTATATAGATTATTAGAACGACTAGGGGAATTAATCTCTCAAAAAGTTGATTTACCCTCTTCCCACTACAGATGGGACAGGAAATAAACAGGACATATATAAATAATTGCCCATTGATGAATATTATATGGTTTTTAATAATTGCACGTTTATAACTATTATATGGTTTGTTGATAGCATTATTATTCCTATTTATTTTTTAATTTCAAATATATAAAGATTGCCAGGTAAAAGTCTAGAATAATGTCCCTTAAACAGGAGCCATAATTCGCGATTAAGTACTAGGTGGCTATGTTTGCAGATGAGAATTATGGAATCTGTTTTATGGTCCAAATTCTAGACATTTACTGATTGTTATCTGTTGTAAGAAAAATATAAGTTCAAATGTTTGATTGATCCTACGCCATATCAATGTGAGAATTAATGTGACTTGACTGATTATATTCTTAATTGACATGGCATTTAAGAAAAAAACGATTAGTACAGCCGAGCACAAGGCTACAAGTTTGGGTTACCCAGTGAGGATCGTACTCACAATTTTAGTAATGGCCTGGGAGGCTAGACGTTTCATCTAGAAGTTTTGCAGTGATTTTAGGATTGTTGATAGTGTAACGGCTATCGGCACGGGAATTTGTGAGATAATAATGATTTAGTGATTAGTTTTAATAATTAACACATAGCCGGAGGAGAAGAGGTGGATTCATGCCTTTCCCAAGGATATTTGCGCGTAAGTGAATATAACGAACCCAACGGGAATTGAAACTCGGTCCTCTGGTTAATAATTCCGAGCCATTATTCATTACACAACACGCGCATTCAAAATAACAGCATCTGGTATTTCTAAGCAGCCACCCATATAGGATTTACGTTGCTTAACTTCGGTAATCATACGGGTAAAGAGCTCTTATCTCAGAACTCATTTCGAAATTAAAAAAAAAAATGGAGATCCATTTTCACTCTTCAATGTCTTGTGATAACCCAGGCGAGAAAGAGACGATCTATATATTTAGCATCTACGGTCTGAGGATCGCTTAAAACGTGAAATTGACAATTAACATATAATGTTGATTTGTATATATATATATATATATATATATATATATATATATATATATATATATATATATATATATAGAGAGAGAGAGAGAGAGAGAGAGAGAGAGACTGGTTCTTGTGAGAGGAACGCTAAACGCGTAATTGAATATGACGAGAATTGGAACTGCGTTTAATTTAGCGTTCCCCTCATGAGACTCAGTATAATTATATTTTTTAAATCAAAAGTAATAATTCGTGCCTGATGAGTTGGTAGAATAACGAAACTTAAGTTGCACTTCGGACGTAGGTGTATATATATATTTATTAATATATACTTCTTAGATTTGTCTAACCAAATTGAGCACCATTTTGTTAACACCTTAAATTGAGTAAATATTTATTCGCTTACCTGTGTATGCACGCTAACGCACAGTTGCTAATATCTAGTTATTTGATTTATCCAGGTCAAAATCTATCTATCTATCTATCCA
>CAHIKZ030002334.1:1980000-1995000 GCA_903632075.3 Acanthosepion pharaonis | reverse complement strand
TGGCCTGAGAGGCTAAAGGTGTCATCTAGAAGTTTTGCTGTGATTTTAGGATTTGTGGATAGTGTAACGGATATCGGCATGGAAAGTGCAATCGGCGATCCGCGTTCAAATTCCGGCCTCGTCAGTTGCAGTCATTTTTCGTACCCTTGGGGAAGGTAAGAATCGGTTTCTTCACCTCGCACGGTTAATGATCACAACAGTCAGAGTCCTTCAGTATTGCGTGGCTGTTACTCTCGAAGACGGACAATTCTGAATGCAAAAGTGAAATGCGCTCCGTCAGTATCACTGTCTTGATGGTTGCACATTCAACTTTTTACGACATTCGTGAACATGATCGTGATCTTAAACATGAAAGACACTGCTTGTCTAGACAGATTTCAATATAGATTTTCAAATTTCCGAAAATTCCCCAATAATGAATTAAACCAACACTGGAATAATTCCTTTTTGATAGGCAATTTCATTTGGGCTTAAAATCGCTGAAAACAAGGAAAATACTTTTACGACAAAATAACTATGTTTAAAATTCATGCGAATAATAAAATATTTTATTAAAAACTTTACATCGATTTAACTATGTATATATAAATAAAAAGAAAGAACAGTAAGATATATAATCCAGTGTTCTTATAGATATTTTTATTTTAAAAAAATAGTGCTCAATGTAAATTTACAGAGCATTAATATTATAAATTAATTTATTTAAAATAGGGTTTTTAGTTACACAGTTCTAACCATGTTTCAAAAATGGAAGCTGAAAGCTCCGAATTTAATTTTGTAATTAAACTAAAGACATTAGTTCCATTTCATCCTCAAGCGAATTTTTCGCTTGAGGATGAAATGGAACAAAATTACAAAATTAAATTCGGAGCTTTCAGCTTCCATTTTTGAAACATGGTTAGAACTGTGTAACGAAAAAAAACATATTTTAAATCAATTAATTTATAACATCACTTTAACTATAGACGTTTTGTCGCTGTGCAAATACTAGCTAGCCAGTCTCCACAACAATTATATTGTTCTAATCCCAAGAGGTGCTCCGTGGTTGTTACCTTGTATCAGTTTAACATAACTTAAAACAAATTACTGAAGTTTTTAATTGATTATAAAACATTTCAGTTACCAGGAAAGAGAAAGTTTTGAATCAAAAATTTTAATTGGAAATTTTAAAATGGAATATTAGATTTCAAATCTAGTTCATTTTTTCATTAAAAAAATTAATTACAGTTTTTTCATTTAAATTTTGGCTCCAGGAAGAATATTTTAATGAGTTGGCATTCATTAACGCTAAAAGTTTATTTCGTAAAACGCAAGCAAAATTTTTTATAAGGTAAAAATAAACATTTCGAAAATAAAGACATTTACAATGCATTCGAAAGTATCAAATAAAGTGTCTTCCTGAAAACTTTCATTAAAATTTAAATTTTGTTGAGTTTTTCTAATTATCCAAACAATATATGACCTTTTCTCTTACTGTTAGGTTTGTGGAACTGTGTCGGTAAAAATATTAATTTCTAGGAAATAACTTTTTTTAATAAAATTTGTTTTTGAAAATTTGAGTCGTTTGATGGATGTATATTTTCTAAAATATTCTAACCATTATCATCATAAGCCCCTATTCCTATAGAAAGTAGCCAATCAGGGATCTAATTAGATTCTTGTTTCTAGGCAAAATCTGACTCCTTAAAATTGTTTCTTGTCTCTGCTTTGTCATTTATTCATACAAATTCCTTAGATAAGTTACTAATTTCCTATACCCTCTTTCCTCAGTATTGCGCTTTCAAGACCGCTCTTCCTCAGAATTTATGCAAGATATTTCAACACACTCTTTCTGATTTTAAGTTTTTTCTTTAGAACCATTCTATTCTTATAATGCTGTTCGCAGAGAACATCACGGAGCAATACTAGATTCTATAACCCAAAAGAAAGCGAAGAAAATAAAAGCCAATAGAACCCGTAATAAAATATTGTAATTGCAGATATAAAGAAAATAAATATATATATAATATAAATATATATATATATATATATATATATATATATATATATATATATATATATATATATATATATATATAGTAAAGATGAAAATATTGAACCGTCATTTTCAATTGGGTCGTGCCTTTGCTATGATTAAACGCAGTATGAACAAAAAAAATCACCTTTACAATAGGGTCGGCACACTTACTGTGTTAGAAGAAGTAGCGATTTACCAAGCGTAACTTAGATGTGGCACAAGGCCGAAAGTATGGAGCACCCAGTGAGGAAAGAACTCACTACTCATTCGTAATCGTGCTAGCGAGACAAGCTTGCTAACCATTACACCGCCTCAGGGTGCCCCTTAGATTTTCCAAGCGTAGCTTAGATGTGGCATAAAGCCGAAAGCACGGGGCATCCAATGAGAATCGAACTCACTTTTCAGTAGTAACTGACCTCTCTGTTAGAAGAAGTAGATCAGAAAATTTGATTCTTTTGTTTTTTTACGGCCTACCAACCTGTTGTAGGTTATTTAAAGCCAGAAAATACATCTGGATGGTAAGACTTTTTTTTTAGCTAACGATTTACTAATACAAGTTCTATTAATTAACCCACACCTGGGGGAGAAGAGGAGAATTCACATCATTCCCAAGGGTATTTGTGCGAAAAGTGAATATAAGGAACACAAGCAGAATTCGAACTCGACTCTCATATGTCCGATTCCAAGCCGTTATCCATTGAAATATGCAAGCTTAAAGCACCTGGTATTCCAAGCGATCACTCATCTAGGGACCAACTAGGATCGAAGTAGCTCAACTACGGTGATAGTACGGGAACCTGTATTTCAAAGCTTACAGCCATGCTACTCGGGCATCCAAGATTACAGTAGCTGGTATTCCTAAGCTGTCATCCATCTAGGTACTGATCAGGCTCGACGTTGCTTAACTACGGTGATAGTACGCCAACCGGCGTTTCAACATGATATGTCCGTAAGCCATCCCACTTGCACGTCCAAGCTTACAGCCCCTGGTATTCTTAAGCGGTCACCCATCTAGGTACTGATCAGGCTCGACGTTGCTTAACTGCGGTGATAGTACGCCAACCGGCGTTTCAACATGATATGTCTGTAAGCCATCCTACTTTAACGTCCAAAGTTACAGCCCCTGGTATTCTTGTAAGCGGTCACAACGGCGACGTTGCTTAACAGATAGTACGCCAACCGGCGTTTCCTGGTATCCCACTCTCCAAGCTTACAGCCCCTGGTATTCTTAAGCGGTCACCCATCTAGGTACTGATCAGGCTCGACGTTGCTTAACTACGGTGATAGTACCCGAACTGGCGTTTCAACATGATATGTCTGTAAGCCATCCTACTCGCACGTCCAAGCTTACAGCCCCTGGTATTCTTAAGCGGTCACCCATCTAGGTACTGATCAGGCTCGACGTTGCTTAACTACGGTGATAGTACCCGAACTGGCGTTTCAACATGATATGTCTGTAAGCCATCCTACTCGCACGTCCAAGCTTACAGCCCCTGGTATTCTTAAGCAGTCACCCATCTAGGTACTGAGCAGGCTCGACGTTGCTTAACTACGGTGATAGTACGCGAATCGGCGTTTCAACATGATATGTCTGTAAGCCATCCTACTTGCACATCCAAGCTTACAGCCCCTGTTATTCTTAAGGGGTCACCCAATCTAGGTACTGAGCAGGCTCGTCTGGCGTTTCCACGTGATATAGTCTTAAGCCTAGAGCAGAAGAGAAAACCTCTTAATGGAATAAGATTTGCATGAGAAAGTATGCAGAAAGAATTCGCTAAAAATCTAAGAGTATAAACGAATCTATTAATAGATTCCATTTGAATATTAATCACTATGTTTATCAATATCTCAGATGAAACTGCATTTTTTTAATCATTTAACCCCAATCAAAGCCATTAATCCAGTAAGATCCATGGGTTTACTGCGAGTGAAAAAGAATGAAAAAATTTTAGAAAGTTCAGAATGACAGAAGATAGCGATTGTCGTTCCATTTAAACTGTACTTGACGAGAAGTCCGGGAAAAGAAATATGGATGCATCTAGCTAGTTTTACAGTAAAGCTGCGAGACCTAATATCCACTGCAGTAGGACAGTTAAATTCATTTAGTCGAGGCACCAAGAAAGAAAGCTTATCAGAACAATAGCCATGAAAATATTTATAGAAAAGACAGAGTGAAGCCACGTCACGTCGGTGAGAAAATGACTGAAGTCGAGATACCAGGTCAGAATCGATTACATTAAGAATCTTGAGCATCAATTCAGATGTGACAGCAATATTCGATAAACGGACGAATGGTAGATTTAAAAATGTGCAAGATGGATTCTGCCGAGAATAATTACCAGGCACGACATAGTGGATCAACTTTCCTAGCGATAGACTAAGCAACTGCTTCAATAGAATCACTTCACTTCATGTCAGTGGAAAACGTGATCACAAGAAGACGCAATGAGCTTCCCTTTTGGAGGTTAGCATCAGCCATGATGATAGTAGACAGAAAAGTTTCTCTGTAGTGTTTAAATGAAAGCGGTTTCGTTTTGGACGTCTTAAAATTTACTAGCCATTCCTCACAAAACAAAATTTTTAACATATAAATTTGCTCTTACGTTAACAATAGATCTATAGATTTAATAACATTTCTCGAACATTCAGGTCGAGTAACAGAAATAAATAAATATATATATATTTTTTAAATAAATGGAGCGTCTACTTAAATACGAGTATCCACTAAAAATAACGTTTAAAGTGATGAAAATTCTGTTGGATTAATAAAAATCTTGCCTTAGAAAAATTCGTTTTGTTTGCGTTTGGATACGAAACAGTGTAGATATGAAATATTTCAGGAGATCTATGACGAGAGATGTTTCGCTTAAAGGAACAATTGGAAGGTTCAAATGTGGCCGGAGAGCGTACATTTTTTTAAGAAGATCTCTTGAACGTCGACTCAAATAGGGGTATACACTAAAAATAACTTTTAAAATGATAACGCTCATCTTAGAGACTATAGGCTAGTATAATGGGCTCAATGTTGACCGCTTACCCCATTACTCTAGCCTTATGCCAGACTAGGGCGAAATTTTTTTTTTTTAGTGCTATTACCTTTCAGGATGTGGGCAATCATATCTTTTCATTTATTCCATTTCTTATCTGTGACTTGCCATGAATTCTTCGGAAGATAGTGAAGTGGTTTCCCATTGTCTTTCTTCTGTTTGGAATTCAATATATTTCTCAGCGTAGTTGCCACCCATGGGCAGAGATCCCAATCTACACTGATATTTAAACCAGAGATAAAATATGTATTGATGCCTTCCTCGAGAAAAGGTTTTCTGGTATTTTTGGACTCAGTGAAACGGTTCTACATTAGACATCACTTATACAACTTATGTATATTTAAATTTCAAATGAGACGCTCCAAAAATTCCAGAATGTTGCTGATTCGTACTGGTCAACAATAATGACCATATTTAGTTTGTTGATAATGATTGAAACGATCAAAAGTCCTTAAACAAAACCATGAACTTTGTTTACCCACAATTTCGATACGAATATACAGTAATTTATGTGGACTTTGGAAAAATACACGTAAAAATTAAGCAGACAGATCCCTTGTGGGATAAATTGAATAAATCTTGTTGAAATGAACTTTTGCTGCCGAACAATGCATTGTAAAGGATGCGATGGGTAAATTGTCGCCATTTTATATTTTTAATTTCGTGCATTTTGCCGACGGCACAATTTAGTAGGGTCAGTTGGGTACCGTCTGTGAGAAGAAAAAAAAACGTCATTTCGCCAGAAATTTAGAACTGACATGATTTACTGCTTGGCATTCGCGTTGAAAGCTCCAGTACGAACATTTCAGGTTCTTTGAGTGTCAATCTGAGGAGAGTGCAAAGGATTCGGAAAGACTTGGACGAGTCTAATGGTGATTACGAAGGTACAGCACTCACTCTGGTCGTTTTGACAAGAAAAGAATTCCAGAATTTGTTGGTGAGGGCCTCAGACTCAACACGGAGGCCTACATAAAGTGCCTCGAGGAAGTAGTGACGCCCTGGGTCAAATGGGTGGCTGCTGGAAGATCCTGTCTGGCAACAGGATTTTTCACCATACCAAACAAGCATGGGAACCCAGTCATGGCCATCAGACAATTGCTGCGACCACATAACCCCTTACATCTGGTCACCTAACTTCACAGACTGCAACCCTCTTGATTATTATGTGTTGGGCGCAGTAAGGCTACAGACCAACAAAACTCATTTTAACACCAAAGATGAATTGAAAGCAAGGATTATGGCAGCATTCAGTAACTTAAACAAGGAGACCGTTCAGAAGAGTTGCAGGGGATTCCGAAGTCGTCTAGAATCCGTGGTTGAGGCGAATGGCGATTTTATTGAATAAATTTACTCCTTAGTATTTCAAGATATTTTTGTGTAATTTTGGCAAAGATATCTGCTAAAATAAGATGTCACTTTTATTTTCATTTTTGCATAAGTTAGATGACAATTTATCCATCGCACACTCTATGTATGTATGTTGTATGCACTGGAGCATAGAGCGAGTTTTTATGAGTTTTTACGCAAAGAACAGGGGATAACGCTATACACAATTTACTTTTTAATCATGTTCAAAGTCATACATTTTCGGTGACTTAAAAAAATCTAATTCTTCATTTGCATAAGGTGTTTGTTAACATTAAATCGCATACATAATGGATAAGCTTTTCCTTTTCATGTATCGACAAAAGGTATACAAATTAGGTAGCGTACGAGACAAGCCCAGGGTAAAGATGCTACCGTAGTCAGGCATGAATGCAAAGAAAAGTACGGTATCTAAATCTTCATATCAAATATTTTACAGTAAGTGATTTGTCTCACCATTTTGGGGGTAGCATTGTTTTTATCGATTGATTCATTTTCTAGGGATTAACAACATTTTGCACGTTATTTAAAGACAAAATATTTTTTAGAATATAAGAATGTTTTTTTTGAGATAATAGTGGTCTGGTGTTACTAATTAACCCATATTTGGGGGAGAAGAGGTGGATTCATACTTTTCCCAAGGGTATCTGCACATCAATGAATATAACGAACCTAATGGGAATTGGAACATGGCTCTTCGTTTAACAATTCTGAGCCATTATCCATCACTAGCAGCATGGCCCGGCGCTGCCCGTGCTTGATTCAAGAATCGTACGACACATACAGCAATCGCTATCACTTGACTTAAAATATTTTTGCCCTTCCTTGCCTTTAAAGGAGTGCCCTTTGCGGTGCTGATGTTGCTACATGACTTACTTCTTGCTTATCTCACACTGCCAATTTTTTCTAAGCTCTATACTAAACATTAAATCTGTTACGAAAAAAGAACTAAACAAAATAAACACAAAACGATCAGCTTTAAAAAAGGACACGTAACTGGAAAAACCGAATGAAAAAAGAATGTTAACAACAAATACTTTTTCACACCCAACCCAGTTCTGCGGAATCAGAATCAACGTTGAGTTTAAGCAAGCGAATGAGCCAATTGGAGTAAAGTGCCATGCAGATTTAAATTTTTCCCACTTGTGACGAATGCAGCTATCGATTTTCTTTGCATGCTAGTTAACATTCGTGTCAGTCAGCTGTTGGCTCTCACGCTGGCCAATAGAATCTTCCTGCCTATTCGTGGCAGCCAGCTATTGGCTCTCACTCTGGCCAGTACAAAATGGCCGCAAACTACATGAAAACTGCCGTAGAAGCATGAAAAAATCAATTATTTCCACTATCGATGGGAGTTGGGAAATGCAAAGTCGGTCTTGGCCTTTCCCGCTAACTTGGAGCATGTGCATGTAAATTTTGGTGCAAATCCGTCGAAAATTGCGGCCGTGCATTCGTCACACACACACACACACACACACACACACACACACACACACACACACACACACAAACACACATCCTGCCTTTTATAGATAGAGATATCACCAACACATCCCAGCTTGCATCACCTAGTATTCCGAAGCGGTCACCCATCTAAGTACTGACCGGGCTCGACGTTGGTTAACTACAGCAATAGTACGCGAATCGGTGCTTCAACATCATATTGCTGTAAGCCATCCTACTCGCACGTCCAAGCTTACAGCACCTGGTATTCTTAAGCTGTCAATCATCTAGATACTGAGCAGGCATAACTCCGTATCGCGTACCATCGTACAGGAACGGGTATTTCAACGTGATGCGGCAGTTAGTTATTTGCTATAAATTCTCTCCAGGATGATGCCCAGTACTGCAATATTTGAGAACTGTAGGCTTACTAGTCCTTCTCAGATGCTGGGGTCGACTTATGCACGAACTATATGAAAAGAATCAGGTTTTTCAAAAACATTCAGAGGTCGCAGTATAGATGAAGTAGACATACACGAGTATATACGATATATATATATATATATATATATATATATATATATATATATGTGCGTTAAAATATAAAATGATTTGAATTTGCTTTTGTCCGTAAAGCATAATCTAAATTTGCTGGGTTGTTTAATTTTATATTAAATTTATTCGCTAAAAGACATGTTCGTTTTTGCTTTAGGAATAATCACCTTTGGTTTCGTTTGTTTTAATTTACGGCATATCAACTTCAATGGGTCATTTAATGCCGACAAGATTTTTATTGCTGGTAATATTTTTTTTTCCAAAAATGTATTGCTAGTAATATTTTTACAAAAATGGATTGCTGATATTAAAACTTATTTTTATACTTTCATAGTGTTTTGACCCCAGTTTGGGGGTTAACTATTTACCCATAGTTGGGACCCTAACAGGTGCTACCACCCTGTGTCAGGGTAAACCTGGAAACACCAGCAATCAAGAGGTGGTTTCACGCTCCTCAAAATACCCTAATCAGAGGCCTTGCTGTCGGATGTAGTTTATCGTCTTACCCAGGACGCGGATGTAGTTTATCATCATACCCGGGATACGGATGTAGTTTATCGTCATATCCCGGACGGGGAGTAATCAAAATGCAAATTAAAAATCCTGTATGTGTTTGTGTGAAATGATGAAAAGAAGCAAAAACATCTCGTAACTTATAAACATTAATAAATTTCCACGTCGGAAATAAAAAAAACAAAAAAAACTGGCAATTGTAAGTTCAGTCTCCGAGTCTGCTAGTGCTGTACCCTGTCATAATAGGACGCTGGCGATTATGGCTCTCCACAATTTCCTCACTTTTGTAGCTCTTAATAACTTTTATCATTTTAGCATCTCTCACAAACCCTGCTTCGCCATCCATTCACTCAAGCTCGCCGAGTAGTTTATTGCTTGCTTACCTTCAGTCTGTCCTGTGAGTGTCGAAATTTCAGGTTCTCTTTCCTCACTAGAAATTTCAACTATCTCTTCTTGATATTAAGTATAAGTGTCCTTTTTGTAGCTCACATGTTTGGTCCATGGTACTTCTAGCACCCTTCTGCAGAACCACATTTCTGTTGCCACTTTATCTGTGAGGAGGTTCCCCGGCCTTCAATGCTGATGCTACATAACAATTCTGTACCCTTTCCTTTGTTTCTAACGATAGTATTTTCTGTTTTGGTGGTAAGAGTTATCTCCCCTGAGCTTGTAAAGCACAGTGAGACGAATCTACTCTCGTCGACAAAATAAAGGGTTCGGTTTTGATATCCTAAGTAGGTTACGGAGCATGGAGCCAAAAGCAAGACTAGGATCGAAGGGTATAATTTTAGCATTTTGGTCCGTATCGCAAGGGACATAATAATGATAATTACTCATCTAATAAAATACCAACAAAACTTCATTTGTTTTGCAAGAATCTAAGTCGTAATGCTGATCCAAATATCAAAACATACCTTACACTGCTTCTTATCTCTCTGTGTTTATGAGGTGACGTATTGTAACTATTTGCACTCTCTACATTGTTCAGACATTTGTCCCTTATCATATTCACAACATTTCGGTCGTTGTACGCTCCGGCCGACTTCATGTGATTTGAATTTCGAACCGAAACCTTTATTTCGTTCACCGGGGAAGATTGTTCTAGTTCCACGTGTCATGCCTCGTCCGGATATCTCGGTTTCAGTTATTTTCCCTTTAGTAACTCAACTCTCCAAGATTTTGTTCACTTCTGCTGTAGCCAGTTATTGAACTCACAACTCTTTGGGTCAAGCCACTGGATTACTTCAGCCAACGCTTTTATCCACTGGTCCTTGATGAAATAAAGGGTTCTATTAAAAAATTCCCATCACCTGATAAGGCCGGAGCGTACAACGGCCGAAACGACGTGAATATGACAACGAAGATGCGGACAACGATCCGAAAAATGTAAATAGTTTAAATAAAGTTCTCTTTGCTTATTTTTAACAAATATAAACTGTCAACAATTTATTTGGCTTATTCGGGAACGAAAATGGTTTATTTTTGGTACTAACAGAAACAACGTGACTTGAGGACTTTCAGTAGTAGCAACAACTAAAAAGAATAGCTAATATAACTCAAATAATGACATAATGACGATGTTGACATTCGACACTACTTCAAGTAAAAGGTTAAGAAATAAACTCCCATCAATACTGGAAAGATTGATAACAGTGGAATTGAGAAACCAATTTTCCAGAAAGATTGATTCAATAGAAAAATTTTATATATTTCAATCGACAATAACACGGATCGAATGTTTCCTTATAAGGAAATCACTAATGTTACCATGGCCGTTACCAATGAATAAAGTATTTACGGGTCAATTTTAATTGACTTATTTTGAATTAAAAAGTATGGGCCTTATCCGTAGTAAAACTATAAGATATAAAAGGAAAATCGTCAAATTTTGGTGGTAAAAACTACTAATCCGCTTCATATTTTAAGTTGAATGAAAATCCGATAATCAGATTATGTTACTAAGGGACACAAGTGAAAATTGTATTTGAACTCAAAAGATTTTTTCATTGCTTGATTTGTGGTTTGTTATCATTGTTGTCAATAATATTCTGTTTCTTTCTTTCTTTCTTTCTTTCTTTTTTCGTCATTTTTAACGTTTCATTTTTTTTTCTATGCCATTTCCAACTTTTCTTTTTTTTTTTTAATGGGTGAACAATTTAATAAACCTCGACCTAAAATATTTTGTTTGGTGGGTAGTTTGTTTAGTCTTTAATTGTTTCTAAGGTGGAATAGAAAGGAAAGAAGAAAGAAAGAAAAGATCAAAAGAAAGAAAGAAGAGCAAAAAAGCAAAAATAAGAAAGAAAGAAAGAAAAGAAAGAAAGAAAGAAAGAAAGAAAGAAAGAAAAAGTGTAAAAAAAGCAAAAGTAAGAAAGAAAGAAAAGAAAAGAAAGAAAGAAAGAGAGAACGAAAGAAAGAAAAAAGAAGCGGAAAAGCAAAAGGAAGAAAACGGCAAAAGAAAGAAAGAAACGAGCCAAAAGAAATGAGCAAAAGAAAGAAGTTAAGAAAGAAAGAGAAGAGTAAAAGAAAGAAAGAAAGGAGCAAAAGAAAGATTGAAAGAAAGGAAGAAAGAAAGAAAGAAAAAATAAAGAAAAGACCAAAAGAAAGTAAGAAAGAAAGAAGCAAAATAGCAAAAACAAGAAAGAAAAGACCAAAAGAAAGAAAGAAAGAAAGAAAGAAAAGAAAAAAGAAAAGAGCAATAGAAAGAAAGAAAGAAAGAAAGAAAGAAAGAAAGAAAAGAAAAAAAGAAAAGACTAAAAGAAAGAAAGAAAGAAAGAAAGAAAAGAAAAAAGAAAAGACCAAAAGAAAGAAAGAAAGAAAGAAAGAAAGAAAGAAAGAAAAAAGAAAAGAGCAATAGAAAGAAAGAAAGAAAGAAAGAAAAGAAAAGAAAAGACTAAAAGAAAGAAAGAAAGAAAGAAAGAAAAGAAAAAAGAAAAGACCAAAAGAAAGAAAGAAAGAAAGAAAAGAAAAGAAAAAAGAAAAGACCAAAAGAAAGAAAGAAAGAAAGAAAGAAAGAAAAGAAAAAAGAAAAGACCAAAAGAAAGAAAGAAAGAAAGAAAGAAAGAAAGAAAAGAAAAAAGAAAAGAGCAATAGAAAAAAAGTGGCAAAATAAATAAATAAATAAATAAATATTATTTCTATCTTTCTTCATCATTCCTAATCGTTTTTATGTGGCATTCCTATTTTTTTTCTTTCATTCTTTTGATTTATTCAATCGATCCATTTTTACTTACTACATAAGCCTATTTTCTTTCCTTCTTTAGTTTTCTTAATAATTACCAGTTTTTTATGTGAATTTCTTACTTTCTTTCTTTTCCTTGATTCAGTGGATACATTTTTTCTTCACTTTCTGCACAACCCTAATTATTTCTTACCATTCTTTATTTCTGTGCCATTCTCGACATTTCTTTTTTATTATCTTTCTTTCATTCTTTCTATTGTTTTCCTTCCCAAATTTCTTTATTCCCATTAACCCCGGCGTTATTTAGTTTCCTTTTTACTTTTCGTCCTTTCCATCCGGCTGCCTAAACCATTTGGATGCCTGTTAGCAACAACATAAACCTTGGCAGAAACAAGAAATGCGATGATTCTGACGAGCTTGGAACTAAGCCATCTCAAAATAATCCGCAGCAGATGTCAAATATTCCTACCATCCTGACTCAATTAGTGGATTAACATCATAGGTAAATGGGACAACAAAAGCAACAACAATGATAGTATTCACTTTGCTTAAATGCTAACACCGTTTCCCCACGACGCCAGTTTTTAGTAACTGCATTCCCATGTCAATCTGAATATCTCCCATTTTTTTTCTTACCTTTCATTTATCGAAAGCCTCATTCATCAAATCGTAATTTGACCAGAATCGTTTTCGTAATGATAACATTACTTAAATTGAGGATATTTGCTATATCGTTTGGGGTTCTGTCAAGGTTGGCTATGAGAGTAGCAGCATAAGTGCTTGATTGAAAGATTGATTAATTTACTACGGATTATCAACACTTTGCAGATTATTTAATACCAGAAAATATTTTTAGATTGTGAAACTTTTTGAGATAATAATGATTTAGTGATAAAAGTCTGACTAATTAATCCATAGCTAGGGGAGGAGAGGTGGATTCATGCCTTTCTCAAGGGTATGCGCGAGTAAGTGAATATAACGAACTAGCTGATATTGGAACTCGGCTCTCCGATTAAGAATTCCGAGCCATTATCCGTTACACCAAACGCGAATCCAGGCTTACAACACCTTATATTCACAAGCGGTAACCTCTCTAGGCACTGATGTTAGCTAACTTTGGTGATAACACGGGAACCAATGTTACAATACTATATGGCCGTAAGCCTTTCAATGTTGTGTTTAAGTTTTCACTAACTCTGTCTCTTTTCGCTATAATTGAGACATTGAGGAGAAATTTTGTCAAAATATCTCGTGCACAGAGAAGTGGGTTCATGCCTTTCGTAATATTATTAAAGTTAAACTAATATTAACAGACTTAAGTAAAATTATAACTTAAGATGTTGATCTTTTTATGCTGGGAATAACATAGATAGTCGGAAACTTATGTGACTTAGGTTCAAATTTGACCATGGTCGATTTGTTAAGGATGTGACTTCTTCATAATACTGTCAGAGGGAGACGATCTCAGAGAGCTGTACCGTTGGGAGATACTGGATAACCATACCATTGTTTGATCCAAGCTTTGTGAGTCAACTTTAACGACCTTTCTTCCTTGTCCCCTCGACCACATTATTGGCTGCTCTATTTTACTATTTTACTGCTGAAGTAGCTACATTTCTTTTTTAATAGTATCTTTTCTCGAAGTTTTCACCTGTGGAACTCTTTTCCGATTTCTTGCTTCCGTGCCACCTACGTTCTTCAAAAATTTTAATACAACGTCAATCGCCATCTCCCGTCTTCCTGAACCCTCTTCTTTTATTTTCATTTTGCCTCATTAAGATTTTCTCATTCTCTTTCACTCCCAGTAACCACTTTCATAGTAGCGTCATTATCGTCTTATTTTGGGCGAAATGTTTAAAAAAGAAATACTCAGATAGACGAAACACTTCGGGCGCCGTTAGTGTTTCCGCTACCACGAAAGTATAAGTGAATGATTTATTTTTATATCTGGGACGTTTTAAGATGTCTTATAAATCTTAAAATTTTAGCATTGATGTTAAAATTGCAACGGCATGGACAGCATTATTAGAAATGAATACTAATATTTGGAAGTTAAAAATGGAAAAAAAAAAGTCTTATAATGTACTCATAAAGTCAGCAGTGTAAACAGTTCACTTATTCCAGATCAACACACAGACGACATAGGAATAAGAAAGAACTGGATGGAGTATGGATGACAGAAATGGTTGGAGATATGTGGTAGAAGTGTTCGTTTGAGCGTGATCAATGTGATCGATTTCTTCATTTTCGTTATGCTTGGCTACAACAGTATATTTCTTTATCCTGACGGATAGGTAACAAAAGGATTCTTCAGATAGTATTGTAATCTGGAGAAACATGAAAGTTAACAGGCTATTGGAATTGGCAAGTGAAGGATTTAGCCTGAGATTACTATACATATATAATTTTACACACACGCATACACACAAAATATATATATATATATATATATATATATATATATATATATATATATATATATATAAATTAATTGATTTAAAATATATTTTTTCGCTACACAGTTCTAACCACCTTTCTTTATATTTACACACACACACACACACACACACACACACACACACACACACACATATATATATATATATATATATATATATATATATATAAGTGAAGAGGTTATAGTTGTTTCAACGAGAGAAAAGTGTATATATTAAAAAGAATAGAGAAACCGCAAACGTTTTTGGTTGTAATGTCGATTTAAAAAAAATATATTATGCTTTATTTTCCATAATTTTGCAACGAGTTTCGGGTCTCACGACCTTCTTCAGCCAAAGAGTTTATATTTCTACGTATTATTAAAAGGAATTAATTTTTCTATTTTTTTCGATGTTAAACATTCTCGATGTTAATCATTCTCTTTT
>CAHIKZ030002334.1:1965000-1972500 GCA_903632075.3 Acanthosepion pharaonis | reverse complement strand
TCCGCCATCCATTTACTCAAGCTCGCCCTGTTGGTTATGCGTTTTTTTCCCTCTGTCACTCTTGCGTTCAATCATCAATCTTCCTTTGAGTATCAAATTTTCGAAGCTCTCTTTCATCAAATGGCGCCAATTTTCATCTTGATTTTAAGTATAAGTGTTCTTTTTGTTTTCTATTTTCAATAGAATGTCATCGATGTTCACATGTTCGGTCCATTGTATTCTCAGCATCTTTCTATAGAAACATATTTCCGTTGCTCCAAGTCTTTTCTTCATCTGTATGGAGATTGTTCAGCATTCACCGAGTGATTTCAAATCGTAGATGTGGCCTTGTGCCAAATTAAGCTAAACATATTAAAATAAAAATCATAACACGAAAATATTTGCGACGCAAGAAATCGAGTTAATTCTTGGCGATAGTAGATTGATCGATTGACTGATTTGATTCTTTTAAAGCTGCAGATTATTTGAAGAGATAAAATATTTTTAGATTATCTCCTAAAAAAATCTTGCAATAACAATGCTTTATTGATAAACCCACAGCGTGAATATAACGAACTGGAATTCCATCTCTAATTTCGATTGGGCGTAGAATATGTAGTGACTATGTAAATATTTACAAAGGTCATATACAGTAGCAGTAGTAGTAGTAGTAGTAGTAGATATCTGTTTATAGCACGATTCGAAGTTAGAGCCTTGATTGTTAAAAAATATCGTCCTTTTAGTGGAGTGGATTGACATTCCGCTCTTTGCAAGGTAGTCTCTTCTGAAGCTGGAATATGGAATGAAATCTTAGATTTCTCTCTTTCCGCATCATGCGTTGTTTTCTGATCTCCAACTGTTGGTTTCGCTTTTTCTCGTTCCTCATGACTCCCCCCTTGAACAGCTTAGCGCCAGCCATAGTGATAGACTGATCAATCAGTGCCTGGAGAGTTTCATATATATATATATATATATATATATATATATATATATATATATATATATATATATTCTGGGCATTTAGACAAGAAATATTCTTTAAGCCAAATATTATTAAAGACAAAAGACATTGTGTCTACTAATTTTAATGATAGGCTTTTCCCAATTATAAATAATCCTTCGCATACAAGGAGGACATTTCCGTCAGAAATTGTCCGAAGATCATTTCGGAAGAAATTGTTCCAAGTTCATTTCTGGATAAACCGATCAAGTTAATTCACATAGCTTGGGTCAGTTCGTGATATGGTTTTCAGGTTTGTTCCAGTTGTACCGTAGGTTCGGATCACTTCCCCAGGCCGATAATATCATATTGACAATTGTGAGGTTCATGAGAACCTGATTCTCAAAGTGTACATTCTAACTACTCGTCCACCCGCCCATATATATATATATATATATATATATATATATATATATATATATATAGTATAAATATATCATCAGTGGCCCGGAGAGCTCAATTCAATTCGGCTGAAGAGCAATGCGTTAATAGCGGTATGAGACACTGTTTTTAAAATTGCTCTTTTCTCAAGAAAGCTCAACTGGATGTCCCGGGAGCACACACGCACACACACACACGCACACACATATATATATATATATATTCATACATGTTTCATTAAATAATATAGACAAGTGTTGTCTATTTATTTTATGTAAATTCTTTTAAAAAATGCTGCCTAAATACACACACACACACACATATATATATATATGTGTGTGTGTGTGTGTGTGTGTGTGTGTGTGTGTGAGTGTCTGTGTGTGTACGAAAAATACAGAATATGAAATAAAACCAGAGTTAGTCGTGTTTCAACTTCGAATTGAAGAAACGTTAGTCCAGATTCAATTTTAGACTTACTAAGTTCGTGGTAGTAGCCTTCAATATGGAGAGCTTTTTTTTTTATGGCGGAAGCAAATCTCATCCGGTTTCCATTTTAGACATTAGATACTTTTTATCGTGTAAGCATATTGTCATGATTTCACTCACTAATTCAATAGAGGAGGCGGATATGCGGCCATCAATATTGCTGACTTCACCTGGCGTAATTTACAAAAGTTACCAACTCCCACGTAACTCTTTCTCACTATACAACATTTTATATTTTATTAAGAATTCTTTTCAAACGTAATTTGACAGACGTGTTATTACAATATTTTCTCAATCTGAATGATGTTACATAGTTATTATACTTCCTTTTTAACGCGCCCTCGATCAAACCAATGTAAGTCATCGGAGAGAGACACTCTACATCAACTTTGGCTCAGTATACAACGTTATCTTTCAATCACTGCCCGTTTAAGGGGCAATCGTCGTTTTTAACGGCAATTACACATTTTTGTATTTGACGTGGGCTCACCCTTCAGCCCTTTCTGTTTATGACTCTTAATGATATTTATATATAAAGAAAGTGTGTGTGTGTGTGTGCGAAAGAGAAAGAGAGAGAGAGAGAGATGTCAATAAATAGGTAGCATAATGATGATAGAAATAATTATATGATGTGCGTAGAAAATTAAGAAATATAAGAATAGTCAATTCTCAGGAATTAAATTGTTATGGTCCGGTTCCTTGTACCACGGTGATAGTCCAAGGTAGAACCAATAAAGAAGAATTCGAACACGGATATGGAATAACACAGATATATTATAAACAGGAATATATACAGAGAAGTAGAAGTGTTAGTACGAACAATCAGGTTTAGTAGTAATTGTCTGAACGCGACTCTGTTTCGGACTGCCTCTGACTCGACTGACTGACTCGGTCTGACTGACTGACTGACAGACTCCTGACGGACTTCTGACGGACCTCACTCTAGACTTCAGACTGAACGGTATTTAGTCACCCCCCCACGAGATCATCATGTGGCACAAGGCCGGTTTAACGTGGGATCTCCGAGCCCATGGGCTTGGACAAAATATGCCCTTAGAACCCGTATAAACGGGTTCAGAGTCGGTTTACCTCCCCGAAAGAGACTCTGCCCTTCGGCGTAGCCTCGTTCGGATTCCTCCCCGCCCGAAGGCAAAGAGTTCAACCGATCAGCCGGTCGCCCGACTTCAGTCTGAACTCCTTGCTTCCTCTTGAGGCGCAGTATTTATTACGTATGGAATTGTCCATTATGTTATTATGGGTAAGGTCCCATAACATAAATGATTCAGAAAAAATACGTTTATACGTTGAAACAGACTTACAAAACAAGGGCCAAACGTTAAAACACATTTAGAATAATAGGGTCATAAGTTCAAACAGATTTACAATGATAGGGTCATACGCTAAAACACATTTACACTAATAGGGTCACAAGTTAAAATATATTTACAGTAATAGGGTCGTATGTTAAAACAGATTTAAATTAATTGGGGGTTATACGCTTAACAAATTTATGATAATAGGGGTAATACAGATTTACAAAAATAAGTTCATACGTTAAAACACATTTAAAATATTAGGGTCAGACGTTAAAACGTATTTAAAATAATAGGGCCATGCGTTGAAACAGATTTATAATGATAGGGTCACATGTTAAAACAGATTTAAAATAATAGTCATACATTAAAACACATTTACACTAATAGTGCCATACGTTAAAAGAGATTCAGAATAAAAAGGTCATACGTTAAAACAAATTTACACTAATTAATACATTCAAATATTTACATACATTAGGTATACGTTAAAATATTTACAATAATAGGAGTCATACGTTAAAACACATTTTAAAAAATTAAATCGTACGGATTTAGATTAATTAGAGTCATACGTTTAAACAGATTTCCAATAATAGGGTAATATGTTAAATCAGATTTAAGAAAATAAGGTCATTCGTTAAAACAGATTCAGAATAATTGGTTCGTACATTAAAACAGATTTACGAATGTTTTTGTTCCAGATTTCTTTTTGCTTGTTTGCATGCGATAACATTTCTAGAATAATAATATTCTTTTGTTTCTTTTTCCAGATAATTCACAACTGTGGTATCTTATAAAGTTCCGTCCGGAGTGTCTTAAATCCTCGTAAGTGGCGAATTATTTACATAGATCGATAACATCGGGAAGTGCGACAACAAGAACGCAACAAAAGAAGATAGCAAAAAGGACGCAGCAAAAAAAAAAAAAAAAAATTAGCTAACAGAAGTCAAACAAAAAGAAGGCAACAGAAGAACGCAACACAAAAGCGTAAAAAAAGGCAACAAAAAGATTAGAAAAAGAACGAAACGAAAAAGAACGGAACAAGAAACGATACGAATATAACAAAAAAGAAAGAAAGAAAAACAAGGCTAGGGAAAAAGGGGCAACAAAAACGAAACCAAACGAACGTATCAAAAAGAAAGTAAAAAAACAAACAAAAAACGAACGTAATAAAAAGAAAGAAAGAAAAACTAGTTTAGGGAAAAAGAGATAACAAAAACGAAACGAAACAAACGTATCAAAAAGAAAGTAAAAAAAAAACAAACAAACAGAAAACGAACGTAATAAAAAGAAAGAAAGAAAAACAAGTTTAGGGAAAAAGAGGTAACAAAAACGAAACCAAAAGAACGTATCAAAAAAGAAAGTAACGAAAAAACAAAACAAAAACTAACGAACGTAACAAAAAGAAAGAAACAAGAAGGTTAAAAAAGAAGGGAAAAAACGAAACAAAAAACGTAGCAGAAAACAACGCAACAGAAGAGAGAAGAAACAAGAATTGTTTCTTGGAAAAATACTTCATGTTATTTGTCATTCCCTAAATCAGACGGCCTGAAGTGTTGGGATTAAATTTGGCGCTTAACTTTTTAAAACAGTCTATCAAACATTCCTGATTGTAAGAATCCCTTTTTTGGCAGGGACACTGTCTAAAGAAACTGGCATGTTGGAAGACTTTTTTTTTTCCAACGAGTTTTTCACTACAAAGTATGTTTTCTTCATTAAAATGGTGAATTATCTATAGACCACTGGAAATATCGTGACGTTCTAACTTAGCCTTCCTGATATGATCCATAAGTTAAATCAGAAATCCATTCAACTCTCATAAACGAAACTAGAATATAGATATATTACGCAACGCGTTAATCATTACAAATATTCTTGCATCATATTTTATATTTTTGTCGCTAAAAAAGCGAGATAACTTCGATCAAAAGAAAAGGAAATAAATAAATTTATTTCATTTAATATATCTTCCAATTCCTTTGGGTTTGAAAATTGTTTTTGAATTACATTTTGGTTTGCATTTATCTATCTAATATGAAAAACTCCCCTACAAGAATCAGAAGCATTATTTATTTGAACATGTTCAATTTAACAACAATTATCGAATTGTAAAGATTTTATTCAAATTTGTAATTGCTATCGACATGTGAATAAAGCATTCGAATTAAAACAATGATCAACAAATCAAAGTTGTCAGAAATGACACATATATAAAAACGTACATATTTATATGTATATAAATTTATATATATATGTATATATATGTATATGTACATACATATGTATATATATATATGAAAGGTCATTAAGATCTGGGTAACCATTTACAGTCATTCCTTATCAAACTGGATTTTAATATTTACTCTTAAAAAGATGGCGTTTGTGCCAAATACACTTTGTGTGAAGCTACGCAAGTCCAAAGAACATGGACTTGGTATCGTTGTGAATGAGCGGACTGCAAAGCCTCAAATGATTATCAGCGATGTATTAATTAACGGACCGGCGAAAGAGACTGGCTTAGTTAATATCGGTGATTGCATACTTCGAATTAACGACATTGATGTCAGCGAGATGAAATACGAATGCGCATCTGAAATTTTAAAATCAGTCCCAGTCGACTCGACAGTCTTCCTATTGCTTAAAGGTCCCGAAGGGTATATGACCCATTTGGAGACCGTATTTCTTGACAATGGCCTACCGCGGACGATTCGGGTGACAAAACCATTGGCTGTTGAGTCGATGCTTAGCAAGTTCAAGCGTTCTTTCTCGCCGTCCATGTCGTCCTCGATGAACAGCTTGCGACGACTCTATCACGGAGATTCGAAGCGTAACAGCCCATCACCAAAGAAAGAACAGTATGTGAGTATAGAAAAGCTATCGACGAAGAGCAAATCCCGAACGTGCGACGACATCATGGATGTAATACAAAATGGGGTACCGCCGTTTGTCTACGATGATCGAAATGACGTTAGTACGCAGACTCAAAAGAACGTGGCCAATGGGAGCGTTGGGACAGGAAAGAACGGCGGGAAAGAAACCATCCTGGAAGATGGCAGTAACGGCTCGCCTAAGATCACACTAACCACCATTCCTTGCGGGGTAGGAGGGGGCGGTGGTAAAGAAGGGGGTGGGGGAGAAAACGTCAAAGGCGACGGTCAGCTGTCCGATCGAAACAGCGAAACGCGTCGAAGTATAGAGATTCTGCAAGAACAGGATCACATTCAAGTAATTGTCAAAGGCGACGTGACAGTGCACAGTGGTTCGTATGCACCAACTGCAAATGACAAGGTAGAGAGAGGGAAGGCAAACGGCGTTGAGGGCGACGGTCAGGGTCAGACTGTCAATGTTAGCACGAAAGGCACGCAGTCCGAAACGCCTGCCGAAAAATCTGAAAAAGTGCCGGACGTCATAAACGGAACGAATAAAAGTCGATCGCGCAGCGGCAGTCGACACAGTTTGTTTAGCGAGAATGTGTGCCGCAGCTCGCCAGAAAGAAGGGGCTCAAGTCCCGCTAAGTATTACAAACTGAAATCTTACCATAACGACAAGGTCACCACGGATATGCTTCATTTAAAAAACAGCGAGGTAAGTTCTTTTTTTTTTCTTCAATTTTGCTTCGTGTGTTAAAAAAAAAATCGGTTCATGCTGAAATGTTTTTTTTTCTTTTAAAAATAAATTTAATCAAATACAAGGCTTGAGTGCCATTCAATCTAGAATATTATTGTTAAAATGAAAAAAATAATGTTTTTTTAAGCATTTCACCCCGAGCAAAGCAGGAGTGCCACTAGCACGCAAGTCGTTACAGAGAATGGGAGCAAGTGTAAAGAAACATGATAAAGGAAAGGATGAAGAGAAGGGCGGGAAATTAGATCAAGGCATCTGAAGATATCGATTGACATTGCATTTGAATAATTGAAGATTGTAACTATCAGGGAAGCAAGTAAGAGGAAGGGAGTTCCACAGGCGAGAAGTACGAGGCATGAAGCTATTGGAGTAGAAGAGACGACTACATTTAACAGTTTCGACAGTGAAAGGGTGGGACTGAGATGCCAGCCTAGTAGCACGCTTAAATTCATGCAGTTTGGGAACTAGCGAAAGTAGTTCATGGAAGTAGTTACCGTGAAAGTATTTGTAGAAAAGACAAAGAGGGAAGTGACGGCACGTCTGTGAGAAAGTGGATATAGACGAGGTGCCAGATCAGGACTCCAGACCATATCTCAATAAAGGAAAGTTCTACTATTATATCGTTAAATGTTTGAGCTTAACGACTTTAACTAAATATTTCAACAACAATCATGAATACGAATGCAGATCGTTATTTTAAGAAGTAAGGGCGTA
>CAHIKZ030002334.1:1932500-1960000 GCA_903632075.3 Acanthosepion pharaonis | reverse complement strand
GATTGTAAAATGTTTTTCTCAGTTTGTGTACTAAAACGACATGAAAAACCGCCGAAAAATTAAAGTTGCTAAAGACGCCCAACGTTGTCCGTTTTGTGCAAGAGAATGTAAGACCCTAGTAGAATTAAAAAGCTACCTCAGCGCTGTCCGTATTCTGATGATAAATTAAAAAATAGCATTACTCCAAATAGAGTCAGAACCATCATATATAATTATATATAGGGAATAAGATTTTTTTCTGATATAGGATAATCAGCGAAAAATTTCAAAGAGAAAAAGTCCAAACTATATATATATAAGTGAACATTGAAAGCAACAATTTGTTTATTATTTACTTAGTTTATTTACCGTATTTGACGGTATATAATAAGATAAGTATCAGACGCACTCCAATTTCATCAGGGTAAATCAAGAAAAAATTACTAATTAGTAAAATTAGTAAACCTACATATGGCATATAAGACTCAGGCTAATTTTAAAAATTATTTTTAGTAAAAAAAAAAAGCGCGGATTGTTTGGATTAATTTATTTAACTTGTTTTTGTTTGTTTTATTTTCGTTTATTCTTGTTCGTTTGTCGTTTTCCATTTTTAAATAATGTAGTAAATCATATTTATTTAAATAAGAACATAATCTAAGTAAATAAACAAATTAATAAACCACGTACGTACAGATATACACAAGAAAACGTAGTAATAACAACCAACAATAACATAATTAATATTTATTAGGAATTTAACGAACAAAAACTATAAATAGCCCCAAAACGGCATTCGTATCCACAATTTTTTCCGCTCAATAGCCCCTAGAATAATTCGAAACATAACGGCTACCGCTCACCAAAATAACCGTTAGGATAATAAAACTGACTACCCACAATGCAATACAATAGACTATCTACAATGGATCGCTGACCTGTATATATAGTCGAGCAAAAACCCAATTCAAATGGCGTGATGATTACGCTGAACATGAAACAAACTGTCATTTCTGGGTGTTGACTTCAATGTCCACTTTTATATTTACATACGCTCTATCCCTGATATTAAACATTTTAAGCCATAAATATATTTAAAACTTTTCCTTTAAGACTCAAGGCGGTGTGAGCATGTGCATTGTTGGGGTGAAGTAGCAACGATATTTCATGCCAAACCTGAGCGAAGCAAACATTATGGTTGAAGTTATAATGCTCCCGAGATACCACGTTAGATGATAACACAATCTGCTTACGATGGACATAAAAGCAATACCAATCCAAACAGATAACTTTTTCATGTTGAATTGTATATGGTTTATGTTAATTATGTTTTATGAATATGTCCTGAAGATGGTCTATTAGACCGAAACGTCCGACGTTGACATTAAACATTAAAACAGCATAATCGCATATTAGGATTTTTGTTTGTTTTTTCAGTATATATATATATATATATATATATATATATATATGTGTGTGTGTGTGTGTGTGTGTGTGTGTGTGTGTGTGTGTGTGCTCCCGGAAATCCAGTTGAGCTCTCTTGAGAAAAAGGACAATTTTAAAAACAGTGTCTCATACCGCTATTAACGCATTCCTCTTCAACCGAATTGAATTGAGCTCTCCGGGCCACTGACATATTTCGCATAGAAAACGTTAAAATTTACCTTCGTCTTTTTCGTGCGACGATAGCCTTAGGATAGAATCTCTGACTGATACAAAATCGGTCGAGTTTCGATTCTGGTTTGAACCAGTCGGACGTCTAGCCACAATGAAGTGTTGTAATACAGCCTGTCTGTGGATGGCAATATATATATATATATATATATATATATATATATATATATAAATAAAGAAAGAACAGTAAGATATATAATCCGGTTTTCTTATAGATATTTTTATTTTTACAAAATGTAAGATTACAGAGTATTAATATTATAAATTAACTGATTTAAAATATGTTTTATTCGCTACACAGTTCTAACCATGTTTCAAAAATGGAAGCTAAAAGCTTAAAATTTAATTTTGTAATTAAATTAAAGACATTAGTTCCATTTCATCCCCAAGCGAATTTTGGAGTAACTTTTAAAATTACTGGGTTTTAAAGACACAACAAAAATCATAATTCACGTTTCCAAGGATACAGAGAAATCCATTCATCCAGACAAATGGATTTCTCTGTATCCTTGGAAACGTGAATTATGAATTTAGCTTGGAAACGTGAATTGTGAATTTAGCTTCCATTTTTGAAACATGGTTAGAACTGTGTAGCGAAAAAACCACATTTTAAATCAGTTAATTTATAATATATATATATATATATAATCCATTCACCCCAAGGAAGTCAATAACGCCACTAAGTTAGAAAGGGCTGCCGTAAGTAAAAAAAATGAGAAGAATTTTGAAGGAACCACAAAGCCAATGCTGAAGAGAAAATAAGGGATAAAAGTCTACCCTGTTGAAAAGAACCGTCTTCAATATCTTTATGTTATGATTAAGAGAAAAGACGAAAGGATTTTTTGATTATTAAATGATATTAAATTACGAGTAAATAAATAGTAAATAAAATTTTTATTCAGAAACGTTCCAAGTATAGAGTTGAAGTAGAATTTAGAAGGAATAAGAAACCTAATCCTAAAGAGGCAAACAATGGATAAACCTCTAATCCTGTCTGTGAACCGGACGATAGGCGAACCTGTCTACTCCTATTAAGTGGGGAAAAAGTAAGTGAATAGTAAATAACATTTCAGATTTTAGGCACATATACTAGAGTTGAATAGACTTTAAAAGGAACCGGAAACCCAATCCTAAATAGGAAACAAGGGATAAACATCTACTCCTCTTTAAGAAACTGTCGGAGAGTGTGAACTTATCTACTCCTATTACACACAGACACGTACACATACACATATATATTGCATATATATATATATAGTTTGATTGATGTTAGTTTGTGACACTGGGTTTCACGCTCTTTGCGATCATCATAGTATGTCTGACGATCGCAAAGACTATGAAACCTAGGGTCACAAACTCACATCAATCCAACTAAATATGTTAGCTCTATCATTGATATTGAGCGCTTTCCAATAAGTACCACTCATATATAATATATATAAAAATTGCATATATATATATATATATATATATAATTGTGAACATGGAAGTCAGAACCCAGAGGCGACAGGCTGTTTCATGCCAGACGGAACCGACTGTCGCCTCTGAGTGTTGACTTCAATGTCCACTTTTATATTTATATTATTTACATACGCTCTATCTCTGATACTGAGCACTTTTCCCCATAAATATAGCACACCTTAAAACTATATTTCTTCATATATATATATATATATATATATATATATATATATATATATATATATATATATCAGAGATTATAATAAAATTTTGATTGTACTTCTTCAGGCGATGGTAAGTAACTGGTAATGAAATGATTTTAATGGAAATTTAAAACCAAAGTGTTACGTCTTTTCCGAAAGTTAAAGGAGTGGGGCATAAGGTCGGAATTAAAAATAGACTTGTGGGTATGTCTTGATTAACCAATTAAATGTCGCTAAATAGAAATAGAAAGGTAAGCTCAGAGGGTGGAGGTGAGTGAATTATTGTTTCATGTCATGATAAACCGAAACATAGACAGGCAATCATTGACGATTGCGGAATATATATATACATCATTGATGAGAGGTTCACTTTGAAACCAGGGCATGCTGTTCATGATGACCCATCCTGGTTACGAGAGAAATATAAGAAAACGGTAAAATCAGCAAGTAAAGAAAAGTTTTAGAAATAGATATTTGTAAATTCTTCGTTTCTTTTTTTTTTTTGGCAGCTGCATCGGTCACTTCCCGGTCTAGATCATCTTCAAAACGAACCTAACTCTACTGATTTCTCTTTTCTCAAGAAGCAAACAATTTCACAGTCGTCTGCTGATATATCTCGATATTTACAATATCTTTTCTATAAGTTGTACATCAAATGTTTGTTAGCGTTGAAATTTTAACTGACGATTTACTTTATTTTACTCTTCAATGTTAGAATCAATAAACAAAATATTCTCTTCTGGGAGTTGCTTTAAATATACACAGGTATAGAACAACTGTTAAAAAGCAGTATTTTTGAATGAATATCCAAACTAAACACATCTAATGACAAAGAAATGTGAATATACAAATAGAAAATGGATACTAATCTGTAAACGCACACGATGTATTTAAAATGTACTTAATATGACTTGTGGTGGAGGCTCGGTGGATAGCGGTTCGGATTGAGGAATCGGAGAGCCGAGTTCGAATTTATTGCATTTATTTGCGTGCCAATACCATTGAGAAAGATATTGGTCCTTCTTTTCTTCCATTTTCCTTAAATAGCAGGTAAATAGACGGTAATCAGTCTAAGAGAATGGAAACTCTGAATTCTTACCACTTGCTGTCTTATAGATTCTGCCCCTTTTTGGGAGATGGAAGCGGGGTAAAGGGAAAACTGGCAAGCCATTGCACTATTAGGCCTTGAATGTCACCATGAACGATAATTGCAAGATGAAGGGGAATGGCGACCATAACGACGCAAAATGCGCCAACTGAATAAATGATGATGAATAAAATCTTCTAACGATAAAAAAGGACAATTTTTATCAATTCAATAGAAATGCAAAACGCTAATATGTCAGTAGACGCAGTGGATTTAATAACAACCTTGTTTTTTTGTTTTTTTTTAAATCAAGTTATTTGAAAGTAAGCGCTAAAAAGAATGATTTTGTCAAGGAAATAGCTATGGCTTCTTTTATCGCTCTTCTGTCTATTTTCATCAGCCGTCCGTTTTTTTTTTTTTTATATAGAATCCGGCGAACTTCACAAAAGCCCGTTGCAATATTTTACATCGTTACACTGTTTAGTTTAGCGATTGACGATGTATATTTTGGCAAAATTGTAATGGTAATATTAACCGTTTCCTTATAAGGAAACATTCGGCATTCATTGGCCGCCAGCGTCGTCTGAAATTCATAAAACCTTTCTATTCAAAATGTTTTTTTTTTTCAGGAAGACAAGTTTTCCAATTCCAGTAACAGTTATTACTCTTTTGAATATTAGTGAGAGCTTTCTCTCTAATTTTTTGTTTGTTTGAAGTAGTATAGAACGTCAACAACTTGATGATACCATTGTTTTCTCTTCGAGTCGTCTTTTAGCTTTTTGTTGTTGAAAGTCCTCATGGGATGTAGTTTCTTTTATTTGGGGCAGCTCTTTGTTTGTGATCCTATAGCGCCAGATCAGAAGGACCCAACTGTATAGTCCTCGATAAGATGTACAGGCTTTATTAACTCGTAGCTAACTTCTACATCGATGCTAGAAAGCGGTTGTATACAAGTGAAAGTTTACATATTTCTGAGCAAGTCTGCCGCCATGCATAAGTCTATACGAGGCTATATAAGAATTTTGGTCTCGTTTTCATGTTGGTGGGCTGCTTTTGCAGAATCATTCAGTATTGGTCGAAACTACACCTAGCCAATTCTATGTTCAGTTTCCTTCTCCCTATACTAAATTTGTTATGGCAATAGTAACTCTAAGATGGTATTAAACTGAATATGATAAAGCTAAAAGGGGTTTCAGTAATAGTTCTGCTATTTTTCTTGTAAAATACGCGTCTTATAAGCATGCAAACTCGAAAAAATGCTTGGGTGTGGGCGACAGTAAATATTAACACGAAAGATTCAAGCTCACACTGATTACTGGTAAGTCGTAGGCAATACACTGAAAAAAATAAAATAAAATAAAGGAAACAGGCAAGTCAATATGCTAACTAGTTACTCCTTTTCTGGGTAAGTGCACTCCGTACACCACATCCCCCCACACACAAAAGGATGTAGCCTAGAAATTAGGACAGGAAGCGAGCAAGAGGCTTGATACGTTAGATGGCGCCACCTATTCCAAAAAGAGATTCTAAAGCATAGACTATATTGAGTAAATGAAACACAGAACGAAAGGAATGGCCAGTGGACAGCTTAAGAACCGACTGATGGGGTGGTAGATAGTAAAGTACAATGGATAAACATCTTAATGATCAAGGAGTGGCAATAAGACACGCAAACAGTGTCACACGTACGTTAAGGCACACAGATTCACCTATGAATGTTTAATGCCATACATAGCAAAAACGTTAATTTAATACAGTGTAACCCGGATATAAGAGAGTTGTCGGGACCGGAGAAGTCTCTTATATCCGGGTTTCTCTTATATCCGGGTTTGGTCTATTTTATATACATTAACACAGGCTCTAATTTGGGACCAGAGGAAATCTCTCTTATATCCGGATCTCTTATATCTGGGTTTCTCTTATATCCGGGTTTGGTCTATTTTATACGCATTAACACAGGCTCTAATTTGGGACCAGAGAAAATCCCTCTTATATTCGGGTTTCTCTTATATCCGGGTCTCTTATATCCGGGTTTCTCTTATATCCGGGTTTGGTCTATTTTATATACATTAACACAGGCTCTAATTTGGGACCAGAGAAAATCTCTCTTATATCCGTGTTTCTCTTATATCCGGGTTTCTCTTATATCCGGATTTGGTCTATTTTATATACATTAACACAGGCTCTAATTTGGGACCAGAGAAAATCTTTGTTATATCCGGGTTTCTCTTATATCCGGGTCTCTTATATCCGTGTTACACTGCGTCCATATCGGTATATAACTAAATTTATATTAATAAACAACTGAAATAAATGTACCTTAGCTGTGTTATTTGACTTCAAGTCATATCAAATCTTTTGAGTTATTTAATCGATATTAAATACTGCTCTCTCACTCAATACTACTACTACTAATAATAATTATAATGTCAAATCATTGCAAAAGATCGAACTCGATTTTCGTTGTTAATAAAGAGAGTTTCATTAAGAGGGATCAAAGTCAGCAGTAAATAAATCAGTGTTATTGGTGAAAATTTATTTATTTCTCTATTGGATCATGTTACTTAAGTCATAGCAATTATGTGTAAAAAATAATATCACCCAAATATCCACCAAGGCTTCGGCAGCACACCTCCACTCGATGATCAAAATTTTTGATGACGTAGTTTCCTCCTCAATCTCACCAATATGCCTTATTATCTCATCCTTCAACTATTGAATTGTTGTTGGTTTGTTGGCATAGACATTACTTTTGAGATGATCCCAAAGGAAGAAATCTAAAGGTGTCAAGTGTCACGATCGTGGTGGCCAATTGACTTCACTGTTTCGAGAGATGATGCAACATGGGAACTTCTTATTCAAATTCTGTTTGAACGTGCGTTTTTGTAATATACTTTGATAACTTTAACACGTTGTTTGATTGTTAATCTTTCCATGGTTGAAATTGCCAAAGACTTAAGTTGTTAAATTTGAAAGAAAAAGAAAAAAAAATCATTAGACGCTAAAACTTAATTCATATTTAAAATCGGTCCAAGTTATTGGAACACACTTTATAAAATGACCGGAAGTTGTCACTGGCGTTTGTTTTAGTACCGAATTCAGATGTGATCTAGATTGAAAACTTTCAACGTTCATTTCGGAATCTGACTTTGTTGAATGTTGACGTTTTGTCCAAAAATGAATGGCGGATGAACAGTTTCACTTTCGCCATATTATGCTCTATTAATTTCGGAAAGAAGTAAGAGTCGGAACTGCGAGGGAAAAAAAAAAAACATTTAGAAGGTTTATTTGGATCGTGTTCCAGGTTTTCAGACGGTTGGCAGATTTCGTCAGGGTGATTTTAACCTAAGCGATCGACCAGGCTCCGTGCAACTCTCTGACCTCGATGAATATGCTCTGCTTGTCATCGTGGAGAACAAAACGATTATTTCGACGGAGGAGATTGCTAAGAGTTTGAAAATCGATATCTCAACTGCCTTTCACGATTCGAAGAGACTTGTATTCGTTCCCAAACTCGACACGTGTGTACCACATTCTCTTGTGGAACAAAAGAAGGTCGATCGTGATTCTGTTGCGATTCCTTTGCTGTTACGCGGCAAAAAGGGGCTATTCTTGAACAGAATGGATCGTTTATAATAATATTCGACGCAAACGGAACTGGAAACAAGCTTGCAAGGGTTTTGTTGTTCGTTTGGTGGGATTGCAGGGGGATAATTCACTTTGAGCTTCTTCCAACCGGAGAAACACTAATTGCAAAGAAGTATTGCGACCAACTCAATCAATCTCAGTGCAGCTATTCATGACAAACGGCTGATTTTGGAAAATGGAAAAGGTGTCATTTTCAACTACGCCAACGCAAGACTTGCATGTTGCAAAACAGAACTTGCAGAAGCTTAGAGTTGAAATCGTAAACCATCCACCACCCACCGTATTCTCCTGACTTGACTCCTTCATATTTTCATTCGTTTGGGTCTCTTTAGAACAATTTATGTGACAACAAATTTGAATCTGTCCAGGTACTTGAAAACTAACCCACAATTTCCTTCCAACAAAAAACAACGAAAATGGCACTAACAAGCTTGTAGAATTATGGGAAACAGTTGTTAATACAATGAAGACTATATACTTAACTAATAAACTTCTTTTGTATGAGTATGTAAAGTTGCGTAATTAATTTTCTAATCGGGTACGAACTTTTCCAATGTTCTAATTATAACAATAATAATAATAATAATAATAATAATAATAACAATAATAATAACAACAAAAATATCAAAACACAAGGATCTTGTAGTGGAAATCTACAAAATGCGGCACATGAAGACAGCAATAATTTCAGTTGTAGTTGGAGTCCTCGGTGTTATTGGAAAATGTTCCGATAGACACATTCAACGAATCTCTTGTCGTCCATACCCTAAAGAAATACAAAAAATTATGCTCACAAGTACAGTTCGCAACTTACGAAGGTCTTTTTTAATGTAAAATGTGTGTGATCTTAGGTTGTGTTATTTTATTTATTTTTTTTTACAAAAATGATCAGTGAAAAATGTTATGATATCGTTTCTAACCTTAGGTCTTTTGCTGGAAAGGAAATCATTATACCGCAGAAATCAAAGCATATACTACTACTACTAATAATAATAATACGGAATTGGATGAGAGAATTGTCTTTATGCCTACATTCTATTACTACTACTACTACTACTACAACTACTACTACTAATAATACGGAATTGGATGAGAGAATTGTCTATATGCCTACATTCTACATTCTCCTCGGCCTTTTGGCTGGGGGTTTTGACAATTAATGGATCGTTTCTTGGTGGAAGACTGAGATTCGATCAAGCTTTGACTAGCTTGGACTGGCTTCGGCCTGGACCTGTTAGGACAAGTTATGACCAGCTTTGACTAGGCTCTGACCAGCTTGGACAAGCTCTGACCAAATTTTGACCAGTGGCCTATGAGTGGAAACACTCGGGTCTCCCACGTTAATCGACCTTGTGTCATATCTTGATTTAGTGGGAATCAAGTAAATACCATTCTACAACTACTACTACTAATAATAATAAAAATTCGGAATTGGATGAGAGAATTGTCTATATGCCTACAATCTACTACATTCTACTACTACTACTGCAACAACACAACTCATTCTCTGATGAAGCTTTAACAAAAGCGAAACATGTTTGATTTATAAACGTTTCCCATTTGTGCCTTATCCTCTCAAAAAAAAAAAAAAAAACTGGCGGAAATTAGAGGGAAATGAGAAAGAAGAGAAAATAATGAAGATATTGAGGATTAGTCATAAAACGACGAAGAAAAGAAGAAAGGGGGAAAATAAAGAAAATAAAGAAAGGTCAAAATATGAAAAATAGAGAAGAGGGAAAGAAAGAGGAAATAAGTGAAGAGAACGGCGACAAACAGAAACTGAAGTAGAAATAGAATGAAAACGAAAGTGAAAGTTATAAAAGGCGGGAAATGAATTTATTAAATAACGCTTTCCAATTTCTCTCCGACTGGAGCAATGTGTGGAATTTGGTGCGCTTTTGAATAATGTCTACATGCACAATGGGGTACAAAAAGCTTGAAGTATTATTTAATTCGCATTACATTCAATCCTAATCATTAACTCATTCATTCACAAAGATTAAATTCTATCTATCTATCTATCTATCTATCTATCTATCTATCTATCTATCTATCTCTCTCTCTCTCTCTATATATATATATATATATATATATATATATATATATATATATATACACCCCATATAGAATCTTTGTCTATTGCTAGTCAATGATTGTGTATCTACTGAATGATACGGAGACACATTTCAAATTCTTACGATTCAAGAAACGGGCTGAAGTAAAAATGGTATGAAAGTTGCCTTGACAAGTTCCAGGAAATGTCCACTAGCATTCAAATCGACTTGCCAATCTTTTGTTGACATTGAAGCCTAGTTCCATTTTATCTCATGTTATTTACAAGATTTAATTTTGCATCCAGACCTATTGTCATCCAAATTCCTGTTGAAAAATAAATTAAAAAAAATGTATAACACCTCCAGTACCTTCCGATTTCGTGAATAAAAAGAAAGTTCGATTCGGATAACCTCTTCCGACAAGCCACTATTGCCTGAAACAGATTCCTCAAAGGATGCTTTCCTCTTTAAGTCTAGTACTAACCGTTGTCTTTCCGACATATCGTTATAAATTTTAATTCTTACCTCCTTTCCTTGCGAACATACAACCATCTGCTTCAGTAACACTCTACATTGAGTGACTCTTAGCCACTTCAAATCTAGGATTAACCGTTGTCTTTCCTACATGTACTTTTAAACTGCTCATCTTATCTTCGCCCCTGATGTGCAGCAACCTCAACTAGCAGCAGCCCTTGAGCGTCTCATGTGCCTTGTATTAGGGGAACAATTAGTAACCCCCACAACCCCCCCAAAACCCCCAAAAGATCTCTATATTTTAAACTCTAAAGACTTTTATCACCCATGCGTGGGCGTATATACATCATCATCATCACCATCATCAGCAGCAGCAGCAGAAGCAGCAGTTGTAAAGGTGGCAGTAGCAACTGAGAGCACAAAAAATGGAAACAGTTTCTATGCTCACAGTAATAGTCTGCTATTCCTTATCAAAAAACATACCATGGTATCATCTTTAGATTATCTGTCTGCATTACCACTGCGTTTGCTATTCACTGGCAACCACCATTTTATTCCATTCAGAAACACTATATATATATATATATATATATATATATATATATATATTTATATTGGATAGATGTGAGTTTGTGACCCTGGGTTTCACGCTTTAGCGATCGTCAGACAAACTGATTAATGTTTTAAAAAATTTGGGTTTATGTAGATTGCGTGTATTGGTGCTATTGTGGAAGTGGTGGGGGAAATTTCGTCGTTTTGTCATTCATCGTACTAACACAAACATCGATGTATGCAGACACATATACATACTTGGTCGTCCGTCGGGACTCATACATATATAAACATATGTGGGCAGTTTCGGCTATGACACATGTATGTATACGGGTGGTGTTATATCTATACATACGCATTTGTATGTTGAAATGTTGAAATTTAAACATTGGAAGTGTGGCGGAAATGTCTCGTTACTGTATACATGTCATATTAAGTGTTTTATATTGAGCGCTTTCTAATAAGTACCGCGCATATAATATATAAATAATTATACATACTTATATTTATTTATATTTATATACACTTTTCACACACACACACACACACACACACACACACACACACACACACACACACACACACATATATATATATATATATGGATTACATCCGATAATTATTCAATATATTTTCTGTTTATACGTTATTTTTGATACAATGTATTTAAGTAATTGCTCTGCTTTTTAAATAAACGGTATTAATTACATTTACTGGCCCGAATGTTCTAGAAATTTCATAGTAAATATGCGTTCTCTGACAGGAATCAAATCAGGGAGCATCATTTGATCTGACGTGCTCTACCACTCAGCTAAAGAGAAAGCGTCTGGTTAGCAAAGTCCAAATTACTGTTTATAAACAAGAAATCGTCGACGATCATTAATCTATTTAATATTGTTTATTTAAAAAGCAGAGCGTTTACTTCAATATATTGTATCTATTAAAAATGACGCATAAACAGAAAATATATTACATAATTGTCGGACTTAATCCATTTCATAATATATTGCCAATGTTTATGTTAAGGTACGTTTCGTGAGCAGATATGATCGTTCGTGAAACCCAATCTGTCCTGCTATTTACCTATAGATGGTGGGAGGGGGGAAGAAATGGATTAATATTTTTCCCAATGGTATCAGCACGTAAGCGAATGTAATGAATTCGACTGTAATTCGAACTCGGCTCTGTGATTCTGTAATCCATTACTCTCTCCACACACACACACACACACACACACACACACACACACACACACATATATATATATGATAAGAACATATCGTTTATTAATCTAATATGTTTCATTTATATTATAGCTTAAACAGAGAATGTTCTATGGAGAGAAAACAATATAAGAATAAAAATAACACATTTTTTCTTATTTTCCTCCATATCTAATTTTCTGATGAAGCTTTAATAAATGTGAAACATTTAATAAATGTTTCGTATTTGTTCTTTATCTTATTCTTTCGGATTTCCATCCATATTAAATCAGTATTTGATCCCATATATATATATATATATATATATATATTTATATATATATATATATATATATATTTATATATATATATATATATATATATATATATATATATATATATATAGGTAACAAACAACCGTGAGTTAGTAATCCAAGTGAATCATAATAATATAAAATATTAAAACTGATCCACAAAAGACAGCTGCATTTATTACCGAGCATATAAATGAATTACATATAAATGAAATCCAATTGTATCCCATTTAGATGGCCATTTCGTTCCTTGAAAAATTCCATGGTGCTCGTCAATATCAAACCCTTTGATAAAAAAATGAATCGTAACATGTTTTTTTAAATTAAAAATTAAAAGAGATAGGAAGAAAGAGGAAAAAAAAACTGTAAAAAAGGGAAAGGCCTTTAAAAGGGGGTGGGTATAGAGAAAAAAAGGTGGAAAGAAATACCAAAGTAGTGAGGGGGATACAAGAAACGGGGAGGAAATAAGATGAGTATATATACATGCAAGTCTAGACAGAAGTTAAAAACGGTTGAAAATTAACATTGACCTATATTTAAAATGTTAACTCTTGTTCAAGTAGGAAAAAATTGCATAAAGAATAACAATGTTTAAAGTGATATTCAGCTACCCCACCACGAGGGTTACATATGGCGCAAGGCCGAGTTTAACGTGGGATTTCCGAGCCCGTAGGCTCAGCCCAAAATATTCCCTCTTTGAATCCGCATAAGCGGGTTCAGTGGCAGTCAACCACCCCGAACGAGACTCTGCCCAGAGAGTTAGACTGTTACTTAGCAAATATTTTTGCCAACAATGTTTAAAGTTAAGAAAGAGTTTTTAAGGTTGCAGATTAAGGAAATTTAAAAATTTAATATTAATACTGTTATTTAATTTTAATATTATCAAAAGGACTTATAACAATAAAAAACAATTAAAACTTCATTAGTATATAGAAAAGATAAACCAGAATACACACACACACGCACACACACACACACACACATATATATATATATATATATATATATATCGGTTGTAACAGTAAAATTGTCCATTTTGTGTAACCGCAAAATTGTCCAATTGTTAGAGTAAGCTATGAACTGCCGTATCTTAGAAATGATTAAATATATCTTACTGGAATACTCCGAGTTGAAATGATGATCCATCTTCATGTTGTGACCTCCTGATTCAGTTTCCCCCTCTACTCTTCCCTCTTTTTTAAACTTATTCACCGTTCTTTTGATGATTCTTGAATGGACTTTAAAAATGGAAGCCAGAGTATGAATATTGGTACCATTACTGAAGGGCCGAATGATCTTTTCCGTTTCACCATTGCTCAGTTGGGAAACGTAATGGTGCTGACACAAAATGATTTCAACCTGTTTTCTGTCTAACTGAATAACTCTAAGTGTTTTTCTGTGATTCTTGCGACAAATGGTATCAAGATGGCTAAAAACCTCTTACCTGAAAATGTGGAAAAAAGAAACACAATTTGTTCATGTTTTTTTTTTCGATATTAAACATTTTGTGGGAGGGACAATTATCCCATGTTGTTACACGATTTGGACAATTTTGCCGTTACACCCGGTGTGTTACGCTAACATTTCAAGAATTAAACATGTACACTTACGTCACAAGATATAAACGTAACGTCACAACAACCATGGAAAACAAGACAAATATAAAGTTTTAAAAACACGTGACGTCTACTCAACCAATGAAAACAAAACATAGAATTAAAAATGGAAATGTAACTCCGCTTTACTCCACTTCCTAAAATATCTGATGAAGCTAAATAAATAGCGAAACACTTGTATATTTATAAAGATTTCCTACTTGTTCTTTAGTTAATGTTTCAGTTGGATTTCATACACATGTTTTAATCAATTCATCCCGAGCAAGGCCATGATGGCACTAAGACGCAATTGGCTACTGGGAATGAAAGAGAATGAGAAGATTTTAGAAGGATCCGGAAGCTAATCCTAAACAGGAAACAAGGGATAAACCTCTACTTCTGTTCAAATGACTAGGGAATAGTGTGAACCAGATGATATATATATATATATATATATATATATATATATATATATATATATATATATATATTATTATTATTATATTATTATTATATCCAATTATATCCAACCGAAAGAATCTCTATGAAAAGTTGCCGACCAACAAAAATCCCAAAAGAGAACTCCTTGGGACAATCTGGTAAACAGAGTTTTGATTATTTTCATTGACCAAACTACCAATTATTCAATATATACTCTCATTTGTGGATTTCCAGTTAGCACTGAGATTACCTCGCTAGCCCTGACGTGGTAAAGACTTGACCCCCCTTCCTTCTCCCTCGTAACAAGACTTGACTCTTCCTTCTCCCCTCATAACAAGACTTGACTCTCTTCCTTCTCCCCTCGTAACAAGACTTGACTCCCCTTCCTTCTCCCTCGTAACAAGACTTGACTCCTTCCTTCTCCCTCGTAACAAACTTGCAGCCCCCCCTTCCTCCCTCATAACAAGACTTGACCCCCCCCATTCCTTCTCCCTCGACCCCCCCTTCCTTCTCTTCGTAACAAGACTTGACTCCCCTTCCTTCTCCCTCGTAACAAGACTTGACTCTCCTTACTTCTCCCTCGTAACAAGACTTGACTCATCTTCCTTCTTTTCGTAACAAGACTTGACCCCCCTTCCTTCTCCCTCGTAACAAGACTTGACTCCCCTTCCTTCTCCCTCGTAACAAGACTTGACTCTCCTTCCTTCTCCCTCGTAACAAGACTTGACTCTTCTTCCTTCTCCCTCGTAACAAGACTTGACTCTCCTTCCTTCTCCCCTCGTAACAAGACTTGAATCCTTCCTTCTCCCTCGTAACAAGACTTGACTCTCCTTCCTTCTCCCAGGTAACAAGACTTGACTCCCCCTTCCTTCTCCCTCGTAACAAGACTTGACTCCCTTTCCTTCTCCCTCGTAACAAGACTTTGACTCCCTTCCTTCTCCCTCGTAACAAGACTTGACCCCCTTCCTTCTCCCTCGTAACAAGACTTGACCCCCCTTCCTTCTCCCTCGTAACAAGACTTGACCCCCTTCCTTCTCCCTCGTAACAAGACTTGACTCCCCCTTCCTTCCCCCTCGTAACAAGACTTGACCTCCTTCCTTCTCCTCTAACAAGACTTGAAGACTTGACTCCCTCGTAACAAGACTTGACTCCCCCTCCTCCCTCGTAACAAGACTTGACTCATCTTCCTTCCTTCGTAACAAGACTTGACTCCCCTCCTTCTCCCTCGTAACAAGACTTGACTCCTTCCTTCTCCCTCGTAACAAGACTAACAAGACTTGACTCCCCTCCCCTTCCTTCTCCCTCGTAACAAGACTTGACTCCCTTCCTTCTCCCTCGTAACAAGACTTGACTCCCTTCCTTCTCCCTCGTAACAAGACTTGACTCCCCTTCCTTCTCCCTCGTAACAAGACTTGACTCCCCTTCCTTCTCCCTCGTAACAAGACTTGACTCCCCTTCCTTCTCCTCGTAACAAGACTTGACTCTCCCTTCCTTCTCCCTCGTAACAAGACTTGACTCCCTTCCTTCTCCCTCGTAACAAGACTTGACTCCCTTCCTTCTCCCTCGTAACAAGACTTGACCCCTTCCTTCTCCCTCGTAACAAGACTTGACTCCCCCCTCCTTCTCCCTCGTAACAAGATTTGACTCCCTCCTTCCTTCTCCCTCGTAACAAGACTTGACTCCCCTTCCTTCTCCCTCACAAGACTTGACTCCCCTTCCTTCTCCTCGTCAAGACTTGACTCCCCTTCTCCTCGTAACAAGACTTGACTCTCCTTCCTTCTCCCTCGTAACAAGACTTGACCCCCAAGAAAGACAAAAAAAATGTAACAAGACTTGACTCCCTTCCTTCTCCCTCCTAACAAGACTTGACTCTCCTTCCTTCTTTTCGTAACAAGACTTTACTCCCTTCCTTCTCCCTCGTAACAAGACTTGACTCCCCTTCCTTCTCCCTCGTAACAAGGCTTGACTCCCCTTCCTTCTCCCTCGTAACAAAACCCCTTCCTTCTCCCTTAACTTCTCCCCCCTTCCTTCTAAAGAACTTGACTCTCCTTCCTTCTCCCTCGTAACAAGACTTGACTCCCCTTCCTTCTCCCTCATCAACAAGACTTGACCCCCTTCCTTCTCCCTCGTAACAAGACTTGACTCCCTTCCTTCTCCCTCGTAACAAGACTTGACTCTCTTTCCTTCTCCCTCGTAACAAGACTTGACTCCTTCCTTCTCCCTTATGTAACAAGACTCCCCTCCCTTCTTCTCCCTCATAACAAGACTTGACTCCCCCTTCCTTCTCCCTCGTAACAAGACTTGACTCCCCCTTCCTTCTCCCTCGTAACAAGACTTGACTCCCCTTCCTTCTCCCTCGTAACAAGACTTGACCCCCTTCCTTCTCCTTTAACAAGACTTGACTCCCCTTCCTTCTCCCTCGTAACAAGACTTGACTCCCTTCCTTCTCCCTCGTAACAAGACTTGACTCCCCTTCCTTCTCCCCCTCGTAACAAGACTTGACTCCCCTTCCTCTCCCTCCTAACAAGACTTGACTCCCCCTTCCTTCTCCCTCGTAACAAGACTTGACTCTCCTTCCTTCTCCCTCGTAACAAGACTTGACTCATCTCCTTCCTTCTCCCTCGTAACAAGACTTGACTCTCCTTCCTTCTCCCTCGTAACAAGACTTGACTCTCCTTCCTTCTCCCCTCGTAACAAGACTTGATTCCCTTCCTTCTCCCTCGTAACAAGACTTGACTCTCCCTTCCTTCTCCCTCGTAACAAGAACTTGACTTCCTTCTCCCTCGTAACAAGACTTGATTCTCCTTCCTTCTCCCTCGTAACAAGACTTGACTCCCCTTCCTTCTCCCCCGTAACAAGACTTCACTCTCCTTCCTTAGTAATGTCGTAACAAGACTTGACTCCCTTCCTTCTCCCTCGTAACAAGACTTGACTCCCCTTCCTTCTCCCTCGTAACAAGACTTGACTCCCCTTCCTTCTCCCTCGTAACAAGACTTGATATCCCCCTTCCTTCTCCCTCGTAACAAGAATGACTCCCCTTCCTTCTCCCTCGTAACAAGACTTGACTCCCCTTCCTTCTCCCTCGTAACAAGACATGACTCCCCTTCCTTCTCCCTCGTAACAAGACTTGACCCCCCTTCTCTTCTCCCTCCTAACAAGACTTGAATCTCCCTTCCTTCTCCCTCGTAACAAGACTTGACTCCCCTTCCTTCTCCCTCATAACAAGACTTGACCCCCTTCCTTCTCCCTCGTAACAAGACTTGACTCCCCTTCCTTCTCCCTCGTAACAAGACTTGACTCCCCTTCCTTCTCCCTCGTAACAAGACTTGACTCCCCTTCCTTCTCCCTCGTAACAAGACTTGACTCCCCTTCCTTCTCCCTCGTAACAAGACTTGACTCTCCTTCCCCTCTCCCTCGTAACAAAGACTTGACTCCCTTCTTCTCCCTCGTAACAAGACTTGACTCTCCTTCCTTCTCCCTCGTAACAAGACTTGACTCCCCTTCCTTCTCCATCGTAACAAGACTTGACCCCCTCCCATCCTTCTCCCTCGTAACAAGACTTGACTTTCTTCCTTCTCCCTCGTAACAAGACTTGACTCTCCTTCCTTCCCTCGTAACAAGACTTGACTCTTTCCTTCTCCCTCGTAACAAGACTTGACTCCCCTTCCTTCTCCCCTCGTAACAAGACTTGACTCTCCCTTCCTTCTCCCCTCGTAACAAGACTTGACTCCCCTTCCTTCTCCCTCGTAACAAGACTTGACTCCCCTTCCTTCTCCCTCGTAACAAGACTTGAACCCCTTCCTTCTCCCTCGTAACAAGACTTGACTCCCCTTCCCTTCTCCCTCGTAACAAGACTTGACTCCCTTCCTTCTCCCTCGTAACAAGACTTGACTCCTCCTTCCTTCTTCCCTCGTAACAAGACTTGACCTTCTTCCTTCCTTCTTCCCTCCCTCGTAACAAGACTTGACTCCCCTTCCTTCTCCCTCGTAACAAGACTTGACTGACTTCCTTCCTTCCTTCCTTCTCCCTCGTAACAAGACTTGACTCCCCTTCCTTCTCCCTCAACACAAGACTTGACTCCCTTCCTTCTCCCTCCTAACAAGACTTGACTCCCCTTCCTTCTCCCTCGTAACAAGACTTGACCCCCCTTCCTTCTCCCTCGTAACAAGACTTGACTCCCCTTCCTTCTCCCTCGTAACAAGACTTGACTCTCCTTCCTTCTCCCTCGTAACAAGACTTGACTCTCCTTCCTTCTCCCTCGTAACAAGACTTGACTCCCCTTCCTTCTCCCTCGTAACAAGACTTGACTCCCCTTCCTTCTCCCTCGTAACAAGACTTGACTTCCTTCTCCCTTAACAAGACTTGACCCCCTTCCTTCTCCCCTCGTAACAAGACTTGACTCCCCTTCCTTCCCCTCCTTCCTTCCCCCCTCGTAACAAGACTTGACTCCCCTTCCTTCTCCCTCGTAACAAGACTTGACCCCCCCTTCCTTCTCCCTCGTAACAAGACTCCCCTTCCTTCTCCCTCGTAACAAGACTTGACTCTCCTTCCTTCTCCCACGTAACAAGACTTGACTCCCCTTCCTTCTCCCTCGTAACAAGACTTGACTCTCCTTCCTTCTCCCTCGTAACAAGACTTGACTCCCCCTTCCTTCTCCCTCGTAACAAGACTTGACTCCCCCTTCCTTCCCTCGTAACAAAGACTTGCCCCTTCCTTCTCCTCGTAACAAGACTTGACCAGATCTTCCTTCTCCCATCGTAACAAGACTGACCCCCCTTCTCCCTTCTCCCCATTCCTTTCCTCGTAACAAGACTTGTCCTTCCTTCTCCCTCGTAACAAAGACTTGACTCCCCTTCCTTCTCCCACGTAACAAGACTTGGCTCCCCTTCCTTCTCCTCAAGTAACAAGACTTGACTCACCTTCCTTCTCCCTCGTAACAAGACTTGACTCTCCTTCCTTCTCCCTCGTAACAGGACTTGACTCCCCTTCCTTCTCCCTCGTAACAAGACTTGACTCTTCTTCCTTCTCCCTCTTAACAAGACTTGACTCCCCTTCCTTCTCCCTCGTAACAAGACTTGACCCCCCTTCCTTCTCCCTCGTAACAAGACTTGACTCTCCTTCCTTCTCCCTCGTAACAAGACTTGACTCTCCTTCCTTCTCCCTCGTAACAAGACTTGTCTCCCCTTCCTTCTCCCCTCGTAACAAAGACTTGACTCCCCTTCCTTCTCTCTCGTAACAAGACTTTTCTCCTTCCTTCTCCCAATAACAAGACTTGACTCTCCTTCCTCTCCCTCAACAAGACTTGACTCCTTTCTCCCTCCCTAACAAGACTTCCTTCCTTCTCCCTCGTAACAAGACTTGACTCTCCTTCCTTCTCCCTCGTAACACTTCGCCCGTAAATTCTGTGTTTTCTGTTTTTGTATGGCACAATTGTATATCTTGTATATATTTTATGGTGAGTTTTAGTAAATTAAATATTTGTTTGTGATTTAGCTCTGTGTTTTGGTAAATCATTTTTTCCTTTGTTACAATTTCCAACACGTAACAATATATATATATATATATATGTGTGTGTGTGTGTGTGTGTGTGTGTGTGTGTGTTCTTGAGAGTGCAATTATCGATTCTTGCCAAAATGTTAACTCATGCTCTGTAACTTTTCAAATATCTCATTTCTTAAAGGAAACATTGCATTCACAAGTTAACATATATGACCATAAAATATATATGTACAGAACCATATTTCGGCCACTGGCCTAATAGAATTTGGCAGCCACTTCCTTTCGTATATCTTCCTTCCTTGTTTATAAAAAGACATATGATTTTTTGGTATCAAACATGAAATCTTCAACTTAAATTTTTTTATAATTTTGAAACTCACCCAATTTATTTCATTATCAACTTTTATATCCGAACATACTTTATGGAAAGTGCTCAGATGAACAACATTCCTCAGCCCCCTCCAGTCCTAAACCTGACGCCTAAGACCCGCCATGCCACGCACATTTAGGGAACCATTCTCATTCCCTTCGTATTCTATTTGTGAGATGTAAGTGCAACTCGAGCAACTTCATAAGATGATGTTTCTCCGATCACTGCAATCTTAACCTGTTCAAATCTAGGGTTAAGCGGTATCTTCCCCACACATAGACATAAACAGTGCCTTTTACTCTATAACTCTCTACCTCGAGTGGCTTTCGACCCTTGAGCATTATTTTAAAAATAAGAAAATGAATGGCCTGTATTACATTGAAATTCTAGTATTCAAATTCACTAGCAAAGCATCCTAAAAACATAAAAGTGATGGAGAAGGAAAATTCTGACATGCTACAGCCTTGTAATCATTAATTACTACAGCTGAAAAAATTTGATTATATTTATTGTTAAATTTGTCAACTTCGAATAGCCAAGTTAGTAATTATAAATCATGGCGATTATATGGAAAAGGAGAGATTCTGTGATTGTATCGCATTGTAATGAAAGATAAATGACTTGTTTCAGAGTGAGAAATCAAATACACAGATATAATAGAAAAAATAATTTTAGATTAAATTAAATGAACTTTTGTCTTGGCTTGTTTACAACAAATTCGTTTATTAAATCATCAAAAGCAATTTCACGCAGTTTATCACTATAAAAGGAGCCCCATTAAATTTGAAAATACAAATATCCTCTTTTCTCATATGTTTATCTTTTTTAGATTTATCAGGGGACCAAGCCAAAAAGGTCATTGGGCTGCAGTCATTGAGTCCCTTGGGTCTACGGCCCATACTCACCCATATGTAAATCCCCCCCAACACACATTTATATGTTTTGAACAATAAAAAATATTAAGAAATTAAAAAATTACAATTTTCAGACACACTGGGTTGTATATTAATATTTTTTTGTGTTTTATCATTTCAATTAGATTCCTCATCTAGTTTCAGCCAGCATGGCCATCATCAGGAGAAAAAAAATCTGCTTGTTAGTAGCAGGGAACTACAGGAATGAATGACTTTCTGAAGAAAATGAACTTTATCTGTAGTTTTCATTTGTTTTTTATCGTTAATTTTGGTCAGTTCTTGTATTGGTCAGACGGTTTCTTTTAAGTTGTTTTTTAAGATAGAGGCTGGATAGATTCATGCTACTCTGAATTTCCTTGGTCATTTTGATAGCTTTATTGATTCCTGGGAAGGTGATGTGTCTGTGTTAAGTGTATGTTATCATTTAGTTCTTCGGGAGCGTGTATGATGTGTGTAAGTGTATATATTAGTATGGATGTGTGTAAAAGTGTGAGACCGCAACACCTCCACAGTCATCTCTGTCTTGACTTGGTGAGAAATGTGGCTTATTATATATTATATATATATATATATATATATATATATATATATATATATATATATATATGGTATCCATAAAGTCAGGTCATATAGGCAAAAATGCATATTATCAAGAAATGAAATTTTCAACATTTGATTGAATTGGAATATTAACAAATAACATCTTCAATATGATTTCCATCATATGTAATGCAAAGGTTGATGTGATTTGCAAGATTCACGTGAACTTGATGCAATAACTCCATATTGTCGTCAATTTTAACATATTCACTTTTTATACGTTCAATTAAGTTTGATGCATCTGTGATTTTCATTGAGTACACCTCCTTTAGCTTACCCCAGAAATTGTTGGTAAGAAATGTGGGTAGGGCTTGAAGACAGAACAATGTTTAATCTGTGGAGGTAAAAAAAATATATATAGTTTAGGAGATTTCCTATATGGCCAGACGTTAGGGACAACCTGTATATAGGTCAATAACTCATACCTTCGGACGAGTGGAGCAAATAATTACGATAATTTCGTGTACGAAACTCCGGAGTTTTGAGATAGTGAATATAACATCTATCAGTTAAATGATAAATTTTATTTGTAGTAACCATATATATATATATATATATATATATATATATATATATATATATATATAATATATATATATATGGGGAGAGAGAAGTTTTTAAAAATTTATATCATTTGAGATGTAAATATTTGAGTAATTACATAGTTTAGGAAAATGAAACTAAACAGGCTTATTGTTGAGCAAAGTAATATTTATTCATCAGTATTTGAATGATTCAAACATATGTAGATTTTGTGAACGATTTCACAGGTTTTCACTATGCGCAGCTCCTGTGGCACGACACGCGTCAAATGGGTAGTCCATCTCGTGCCAAAAACACTGCAGCATGTCTTGAGTAACAGTCTCCAGTGTGGCAGTGATTTCTCTGCTTGAGTACCTCAAGCTTATAGGAAGAGTAGGCGACATAGGTTCGTCCGTTCATAAAGTCATAGAGAAAAAAAATCGCAAGTGATTAGGTAACGTTAACGGGGCAGCCTACTTTCTTCGCCATTTTGCAAATATGCATTACAGTTTGATGCATATTCAGCGAATTCTCTCATGCACGCTGTGCAGTGTTATGTGACTATTTTCAAGAATACTCTAACACACAAAACTCCTTTTCAGTAAGTGGTGTTTCTATACCATAACAAATAATTAAACGTTAGTATTTTGAATTGTTTCTACACATGCTGTTAAAATGTAAGATCATTTGAACGAGAACTGGTTAAGTTATTAGATTACGAAATGATATTAATCTTTCTGAAACATCATATATATATATATATATATATATATATATATATATATATATATATATATATATATATATATATATGAGGGATATTGGAATCAAAAGCGAGCGTCAACAGTTATTTATGCCAAGGGTAAGAAGTTAGAAATCGTAGATAGATCTGTCTACCTCGGCGACATACAAATCTAGGCATAATAAAATTGACTAGGAATTCAGTTATAGGCATTTAAACGCTTGTAATGCTTTCCGTAAGTTCGTATCAACGAGACTTTGATGGCAGTCAGAGATGAAAATAACAACCAATGTAGAGGTCTACCAAGTATGTACACTATCAACGCTGCTATATGTGAATAGTAGACTTAGGCAATCTAACATAGGCCTATATACAGCGTCTCGAGCCTTCTGAATGCTTTAACGCAATCTTCAGGCCATGCGTTTTGTTTTGGCCCCACTATTTATATACATTATGAGTAGCAAGGCCTATTGTATTGTCCTATCAGTTACAGGGTAGGTGATAACAGTTACATTTCAAATGATTGTAGAGGCTATTGAGTGGAAATAATTATGAATATTAATACGCCTATTTTATGGTGTTGAGTGTTAAATTTGACTCCTTATTTATTATAGATTACTTGATTGTTGTTATTATTAGTATTATTAGTAGTATTATTATTAGATTTATTTGTGTTTACGTGTACATTCGTAGTTAATTTTTTCATTATTAATTTGATTATTTATTTATCTATATTTGTTGTTTATTTTAATTTTTTTGTAGGCGGGTTGGTTGTCTGATTTGTTTAAAGTATTGGTTTTGTGTAAAGTAAGTTATATTATCTGCGTTGTATAGAGTGCATATATTTGCATTTTTCACGATGGCATTTTACAAATTATTCGGTTTTTTACCTACGTAATAAAAACGTTTTGCTTTCGTGTCAACATTCTGGTCACACACACGTACACACACATATGATAAAAGTTGAGTTTTGAGGTATACTATAAAATATATGATTGAACTCTCCTGCTTGTGTGTCATAGTGCAGAGACCTGTTGACAGACACAGTTTTCTGAGCTGCCGTACCTTCGTAAGTATCATTAGACTCATCCAACTCTTTCCGAATGCTCTGCATAATCCTCAGATTGACACGCACACACTCTGAAATGTACGTATTGGCACTGCCGGCGCGAATGCCAAGCAATACGGTATGCCATTTCTAAATTTCTGGCGGAGGAATTGCATCATAGTGCTTTTTTTTTTCTCACAGACGGTGCCCAACTGACCCTACTATACTGTGCAGTCGACAAAATCAAAACAAAAACAAAAAACGCGCCTGCGCGAAATTAAAAATGGCGACAATTTACTTATCGCACTCTGTATATATATATATATATATATATATATATATATATATATATATATATATATAGTCACTTTAACGTTATTTTTATTGAGTAGACGCTCCGTTTGTTTATTACACAAGTACATTTATTTTCGTCTACTGAACTGAATATTCAAGACATCTTTAAAAAATATATATGAGTTTTACGGAAGCACTCTAACCTGCACCCCCCACCATGGGGAGAGGGTACTGTCATTACATCCAACGTGCCCTAACTGATTGAGCTGCAGAGAAATTCGCCTATCAAGGACGATTGAAATTCCTCTCGTTGTAGATTTCGAAATTTTTCACATCTGCTGAATTTCCTATACAAACGTAAACAAATCAATTTTCGAAAGAAGCAACCTATTTTATTTCTTAATCCGACAGATTTTATCACTTTGAACGTTATTTTTATTGGATGCTCGTATTTGAGTAGACGCCCCGTTTAATTATTAAACAGTATATATATATATATATATATATGTGACGTCGTCCCCCGGTCGCAGCGTCGACTGTGTCGTTCGATCCCGGTCGCGGCGCCAATTGTGACGTCACGTGCTCCCCAGGCTCTGATATCCTGGTCACGGACAGCACCAAGTGTGACGTCTTTGCCGCGGCGTCAGCTGTTCGCTCCTCGCTGCTCCAAACGTGACGTTCTAACCCTTTGGTTAGACTGATACCAGCCTCGCCGTTCCCAACCCGCTTCCAACGCCTGGTTACCAGGGTAACTGCACTGATCTCCAGTCTGCCTACCCACGTTGTGAATTGATCTTAGACAGACGAGATCAAACAGGGGTTGGGGCCGTAATGAAAGTTGAGTCTAACGGGGGTGATAACACACAATTATGTATAAAAGAAAATAAAATAAAAACTCACAAGGTCCAACGTATCAAGAAAAAGGTAACAAACTTTTTATGTCTAATTGCTCGGTACATAGGACTATGTCTACTTCCCGACCCGTTCTGTGGATTGTGGCAGGACGCTTTTTACTAGGCAACTTTAAGGCTTCCAGTTGTCTGCTCTCTAAGAAATTTGTGTTTCGGTGTGTCTTTGGACGAAAGTCGAAAAAAAAAACTTATTTCTGTGGTCTGATTCAAAGTCGGTCTTCAAACTACTTGTTCTTGGTTGAAGAAGAGTCCAGAAGTGTGCGTGAATCTTGGTCAGCTATCTTGACGCGGTTTCAACACTGGGCGCTCATCTCTGCTTGCCGTCCACGGCTGAACTCTTTCGCCGTCTGCTGCTCAAACTCTAACTCAAACTGATTTCTGTCGGTTGGGGTCCCGCTTTTATTAACGCAGTCAAAACTGGGGTGGGTCTGTCGGCGCCAGGGGTTTTTCGATAATTCTAAATACGTATCCACCCTTCTTATTTCTGGTTAGGGATTTTTCATTCCTTTCCATTTTCGGTAACTCACTCTCCCTCCCCACTCCCTTACTGTGCCTCTGAGGGGCGTGTGCCTGCTTCCCCGCTTCTTCGTATCGGCTTCTCACACTTACACCTCTGACAGGGGCTTCGACCGATTCTCCTCGTGCGTCAACGTGACCGCTCTCGGCCAATGAGGTCCTGGTCGGGTATCTTTCCTCCTCCTTCGTGTGTCATGTGACCGCTTTCGGCCAATGAGGTCCTGGTCGGGTATCTTTCCTCCTCCTTCGTGTGTCATGTGATCTTATTTAGCCAATGACGTCTTTAGTCGGGTGTGGACAATCCGTGGCTTTGTTTTGGGGAAAGGAACACCTTGCATAAAAAAACAAAAATATTAATCTAAATCGCCCCACCATGAGCGACCGCGATGAAACCTACGGCTTTTTAACACGTGGTATTTGTCAAGCAGTTTATCGCTAATTGGATATGACCTAAGAAAGGGATTTCTCAGACCTGTTGGCGTTTTTTTGAACGAAATAAAATATTTCATTTTCCTCCGGCCGAAGGTCCGATAATAAAAAATCTTTATTATCTCAAAAAAAAAATTTTCAGCGACATCATCTTGTGTGTGGCTTTTTTCCAATTCTGGAGATTGTCTGGGTTTTCGTATTAATGGTTTGCCTTCATATCCTTAGATACACTTCCCACCCACTTAGACTTTTACTATCATCCAAATGACACACTTTCCACTTGTTACTTATCAATATTTTTCATTGTCCCTAAACTTCGTTTCTTCAACCAATTGATAACAACTTCCATTTTCCCCAGATCTCGGTTAGATGCTTGACCTGGATATTTTTCGACACCTGTTATCTGTCAGAGAGCGTGTGTGTGCTCGCCTATGACCTGCTTTTGTATTATTTTTTCTTTCTTTCTTCTTCGTTTTCTCTTTCCTTCTTCCAGATCGCTTGAATGTAAAGAAAGAATTATTCTTAAAACCCGAAATATTTTTCGGCCTTAAATAATTATTAAATGGTTGATAAACCGTAAAAAACAAGTCATATATCTATGAATATTTCTTTCAAACCATTAGGATGCATGGTGCCACATATATATATATATATATATATATATATATATATATATATATATATATATAGGTAAAAAAATTGTTGGAAAGATTCTGTACAAAAACTTATTGTACAAACTAAAATGAGAATATATATATATATATATCATCTGGTTCACACTCTCCCCTAGTCTTTTGAACAGAAGTAGAGGTTTAACCCTTGTTTCCTGTTTAGCATTGTGTTTCCGGGTCCTTTTAAAGTCTTCTCATTCTCTTTCACTCCCAGTAGCCAATTGCACCTTACTGGCATCATGGCCTTGCTCGGGATGAATTGATTAAAACATGTGTATGAAATCCAACTGAATCATTAAATAA
>CAHIKZ030002334.1:1922500-1927500 GCA_903632075.3 Acanthosepion pharaonis | reverse complement strand
TGTTTTTTGCCATGATATATATATATATATATATATATTTAAACCAAAAGGGAAAAAAACGGATGACTCCCAAAAGGACTTTATTTAGTTATTTTGCGTACTCGTATCGAGTTTTTTTTTCTTTGGGCTTTAGACTTGCATGCTGGACGATTATTTTCGGCTAACATACATGTTCTTGGTTCTTTCTTTTTTATACCTTTTTTTCCCCTTTGGTATTGGTTTGATTATTTGTAAATCAAGACACCGAAGGTTTTCCGAAAGAGTATAGTTTCTTATACTTATACTACTACTACTACTACTACTACTACTACTACTACCGTATTTACGTGCATTAGCGTGCATACACAGGTAAGCGAATAAATATTTACTAAATTTAAGGTGTAAACAAAACAGTGATCAATGAGGTTAGACAGGGCTAAGAAGTATATATTAATAAATATACATATGTCCAACGGTTTTTATATATAAATATCCATCCACAAAATCCATGCACATATATTTGTGCATATTCCTCTATCTGTTTACAGATAGATGCATCAATTCACCCGTGCATTGAATACTGCTACCATATCTGGTCTGGTGCCCTTGCTACTCATGTCCAGGTTCTTGAGAAAATCCAATGAAGGATCTTCAATGTAATTCACCCTGACTTGGCATCTCGACTTCAGTCACTTTCTCACCGACGTGATGTGGCTTCCCTCTATGTTTTCTAGTGACTACATGATTTCTAAGCGCGCTACTAGATTGGCATCTAGGTCCCACCGTTTTACCGTTGAAATATTTAACAGTAACGGCCACTCTACCCTAACAGTTTCTTTTCTAGCTCTTCCCGACAGTGGAACTCCCTTCCGTTTTCTTGCTTCTCTAAAATCTTCAAAAATTTAAATGCAACGTCAATCGCCAACTTCTATTGACTTGAACCCTGTTCATCTTTTATCCTTTCCTCGTCCCCTCCAAATACCCAGTCTTTTCTCTCACTTTCAGTCTCTGTAACCCCCTGCGTACTAATGGCACCCCCGCTTTGCTTGGGTAAAATAATTAAAAACACACACACACACACAAATCACATGCATAAATATATACTCACATAGTGACAAACATACATATATATATTTGTAAATATCTGTTTATATAGAAACATACACACACGAACACATTCATACACGTGCATACACACCTACACTCACATATATATATATATATGTACATATACATATATACACATACACACATATATATATATAAATGTGTGTATATATATATATATATATATATATATATATATATATATATATATATATATATATATATATTGTTTGTGTTTAGATGAACGTACGTACTTTTTTTGCATATCTCTAATTAAAAATAAAACTTAATTTGCTTCTCCTCAAATCAAACGCTAATCTTTTTCGGCTCTTGACAAATTTTGTTATTAAGTGCCTTGCCATTTTCAGTTTCCTTCTCACGTCTCTTTCTAATATCACACCAAAGAAGGTAAAAACATGCCCCACCACACCCCGGAAATTTACGGTCAATAATTATAGCGCAAATTTCCGGTTTACAAATCGGAACTCGGTACAGGGTAGATAATACTTTAAAAAAATAAATCACAAATACTATTGCATGTCAGAGTGGGTGGTAAAGTGTGGAGGAAATGAAGTACTGTTTATGCGTTTCTCAAATGCTAGCTGAAGTAAATTTAGAAAAAGGGGCTAAAACCTTGTTGAAAAATGATTACTTACAATCACTTCTCATTTAAGGACTTCTCCGTTTATCGACCTCGGATTTACGATCAGCTCCACAGTCTCAGAAAAAAAAAATCCAATAGTTGGTATTGTACGTTGAATTGATTTATTACGTTTACTGGACAGCACACTACTGTACTGTCGGGATATTTATTACTTTGTTATATCAATCCGTTCGCTTTTTATCATTTATTTTAATACTTATTAATAGTTCTGACGAATCATTCGACAGTGTATTCCCCTTCATTGTTTACGACATCAAACCAACGATCCTCTAACCGTTCAATAGCTCGACGATAGAAATCTATAGGTTTTGTTTGGAAAATTCACCAAGCCACGTTTCAAGATCCACATCGTTTTTGAATGAAACACCCCTCAAATAATTCGAAAGAGACCGAAAAAGGCGGAATTCTCAAGTGGCTCAATCAGAAAAATATGGTGAGTGTTGCAGAACTTCCAGCCAGAACTCTTAAATTGCGTGTTTGGTCTTGTTAGAGACGTGGGGGCGAGCATTGTCATGTTGAATAATAACACTGTGTTGACGGTCAGGTTTTTTTTTCCAGTTGAATTGCTTCTTTAAGCCTCTGTTCATTTATTCAATGTTGTTGCATATACCAAATGTTCCATGAAATGGAACTCAAGACAAACTTTTTAAAAACATAAACTACGATCTGTAATTGGAATAAGATCAGTGGCAGTAAATACCCTGAATCCACCATAAACACTCAGGGTTTAGGGATTAGTAAATACTAAACGCTTCAAATACCTTAGAGCATGGTTTATTTATAACAAATTTGGTATAGCAGATACGGAAATTGGACATAGATGAGGATGTGTTAAAAAAACTCGATTCATGTACTTAAATAACCACGTCAAATCAAAACTGTAACGTGGATATCATACATGGCGCCAAACCCGTTCAGAAATATCTAAACTGTCAGATAAATGCTTCCCAAGGTCAATGGTTAAAAGGGGCACTCGGCAAATGAAACAAGAAGCGTCTTGGCAAAGATCATTTTTCTTTGAACGTTGTAGATTGGCGTTACATAATCACAAAGAACTGTACGAGATAACAGAGGCTGCATCACTTGAGAACTGCCAGCAGCAGTAACAACTGAAAAGGATAGCACATAAAACGCGAAGAGAAAATAATAACGTATTGAAGATGTTAACATTCTACAAATAAAAGTTTATTAAAAGAAACCCCGTCAATACTGGAAAGGGCAATAACAGTTACTGGTATTGAGAAACCTGTTTTCCTGAAAAATTGTTTCAAGAGAAAGATTTGATAAATTTCAACCGAAATTTGTACTGGTTACTCGGCGAATAAAAGCCAAATGTTTCCTTATAGGGAAACGGTTAATATGACCATTACTATATTACTGTTCCATATTAAAGAATAACACAGACAAGTGAAGAAATAAATATAGGTGCCATCCCGAATCGTGGCCTTTTTTAGATAATTGAGTTGTTGGGGCTGCTGTGTGTTGAATATCTACTACTACTACTACTACTACTACTACTACTACTACTAAAAAGGGGGTTTTAAATCAAGTGTCTCTTGAGGTGTTGCGTGGTGTCCACGGAAAATGATCCAGAGAGTAAGAAGTAAGAAAAAAAAAGAAAAGAAAGTTGTGATGCGCGCATATAACTTTCTTGGGTAAATTATCGCCATATTATATTTTTAATTTCGCGCATGCGCATTGTTTGTTTTAGATTTTGTCGATTGCACAATATAGTAGGGTCAGTTGAGCAGCGTCTGTGAGAAAAAAAGCACCATGACGCAATTCATTCCGCCACAGATTTAGAAACGGCATGCTGTACTGCTTGGCATTCCCACCGGAAGATCCAATACGAACATTTCAGGGAGTTTGGGTGTCAATCTGAGGGCATTGCAGAGGATTCGGAAAGAGTTGGATGCATCTAATGGTCATTACGAAGGTACGACAGCTCGGAAAACTCACTCTGAAAGTTCTGATAGGAACTCACGAATTTGTTGGTGAGTGGCTCAACACGGATGCCTACATCAAGTGCCTTGAGGAGGTAGTTCTAGCCTGGTTCAAGAGGGTATTTGCTAGTAGAGCCTATGTTTGGAAACAGGACTCTGTACCATGCCACATAAACACGAGAACTCAGTCATGGCTGTCAGACAATTTCTCCGACCACATCTTACATCCGGCTACCTAACTTTACATACTGAAACTCCTTTATTATTATGCGGGGGCGAAAGACCAACAAAACTCCTTGTAACCCCAAAGATGAACTGAAGACAAGGATTATGGCAGCATTCACCAACTTAAACAAGGAGACCGTCCAAAATAGACGCAGAAGATTCCGAAGTCATTTGGGGGGCCATGATTAAAGCCAATGGCGATTTTATTGAAAAAAATTATTCTTTAATATTTCAAGATATTTTTGTGTAATTTTGGTAAATATATCTGTTAAAATGAAATGTCGGTGTTATTTTCGATGTTGCGTAATTTAGATGTCAATTTATCCATCGCACCCTGTATCTACATATTGAATAACAAGGTTAGCACGGTGTATAGAAAAATACAACTTTTATCTCTTCTCTAGGATAACCATGCGACGCCATATTTAAATGAAAGATGCTGGAACTAAAGCGTAGTACTTAAGGGAAAAAGTTGATTATACTTTTCTTAAGAGCCTGTGTATAAATATTCCAGGATCGGCTTCAACACAAGTTTATCCTCTGGTGGTTGTATCTAAGTGGGATTTTAAAAAAATTTCATTTCTCTCTGTATCGTTCTCAATTTCCCTTTCCATTTATACAGCTGGGTATGCTAACTAAATATATATGTATAATTCATTTATCTGCCTGCCGTCTATGTTAATTAGCATCATATATGTCAAACGCCCCAACGAGAAGACAACCTCTAGAAACTTTTCAACACTACAACTGCTGTACCTTGTAACAAAATATGATTTAGGAATTGGTACAATCAATCTTTTTCTCTTTAATTTGTTCCTCGGTGTAAAAATACCACTTTTTGTGGATGATAGCTATCAGGTAAAGACAATCCTGAGGCATATACTGTAATTAAGCCTAATATTTAAAGAATATAACTATTACAAGTACTAGTATACCACGACTACTACTACTACTACTACTACTACTACTACTAATAATAATAATAATATATTCAAATATAATTGGATAAATAATTGCGGTGTCAATCATTATTTTTGTTTAGTATTTCTTTCAACTTAATTTTAGTTGCTTCACATAAGTAG
>CAHIKZ030002334.1:1892500-1917500 GCA_903632075.3 Acanthosepion pharaonis | reverse complement strand
TTTTGTCTACCGACCTGAACACTCCAGAAATCTTATTAAAGTAAAAAATGCTTATCTGTGTTGGTTAAAGCTCGTCAGATCTGCACAGGAGGACGCAGATTGATATCTTACCAGAGGAAAGTGGAGAAATTTATTTGAACCAACAAAATGGTTTCAAAATGTGAAAAGATTTGTGACGGGACGTTTATTTGAACCTGAACACTTGTTTGCAAAGTAGAAACATTCACGCCAGAACGTTTATTTGGTACGGTACTATTATTAGAAAAGTGGAAAATTCCCGTTGGAACTTTTATTTGAACCTTTACCCTTGTTTGGAAAGTGTGAAAATTTACGTCGGAAGGTTTATTTGAACCAGGACTCTTGTTTGAATGGTGGAAAAATTCACGGCGGGAGGTTTATTTGAACCAGGACACTTGTTTGAAAAGTAGAAAAATTCACAGTGGAAGGTTTATTTGAACCAGGACACTTGTTTGAAAAGTAGAAAAATTCACATGGGAGGGTTTATTTGAACCAAGACACTTGATTGAAAAGTGGTAAAATTCACGCCAGAAAGTTTATTTGAACCAGGACACTTGTTTGATTAGTGGAAAAATTCACGTCGGAAGGTTATTTGAACCAGGACTCTTGTTTGAAAAGTAGAAAAATTCATTGCGGCGGGTTTATTTGAACCATGACACTTGTTTGAAAGGTAGAAAAATTCATAGCAGAAGGTTTATTTGAACCAGGACACTTGTTTGAAAAGTAGAAAAATTCACGACAGAATGTTTATTTGAACCAGGACACTTGTTTGAAAAGTAGAAAAATTCACTGCGGTGGCTTTATTTGAACAATGACACTTGTTTGAAAGGTAGAAAAATTCACGGCAGATGATTTATTTAAACCAGGACACTTGTTTGAAAAGTAGAAAAATTCACGTCGGAGGGTTTATTTGAACCAAGACACTTGATTGAAAAGTGGAAAAATTCACGACAGAAGGTTTATTTGAACCAGGACACTTGCTTGAATAGTGGAAAAATTCACGTCGGAACGTTTATTTGAACCAGGACTCTTGTTTGAAAAGTAGAAAAATTCACAACGGAAGATTTATTTGAACCAGGATACTAGTTTGAAAAGTGGAAAAATTCACGACAGAAGGTTTATTTGAACCAGGATACGTGTTTGAAAAGTAGAAAAATTCCCGCCGGAAGGTCTATTTGCACCAGGACACTTGTTTGAAAAGTAAAAAAATTCACGGCGGAGCGTTTATTTTAACTGGTTCTATAAAATGGAACTTGAAGCCTAAGAATTTCCTTCTTCTTTCCAGGTGGCACATTTATTTGCTACAAAAGTGTATCTCATACGGATATCGCATTTTCGCTGAGAAATACCCCTTAAATCGTGGCTTTGGTTAGTTTTGCAATCATTGAAAATCATCTGACTGCCAAAGAGCCAATCCGTGCGCCTCTGTTGAAAGACGAAAATAGACAGACATTCAGAAAAAGAGCGGGAAGAAGAGGGATGTGATCTCGATTTTTCGTTCTGGTGCGATTTAATCAAGATAAGCTTCATACTTCGTCTTGAATCTTTACAGATAGAAATCTTCCTTCCTACGGAACTGTCCATAAAAATAACGAACCCTGGCAATGTTATGATATCTTGAATTGTTTTATGATCGCAAACGTTTCTTTTTTTTCTTTTTATTCTTTGTTATTCGCTACATTCTTTTGTTTTATTTATAATTCTGCTTGTGTTACCTGACATTATCCGTCATAAAATAGCCAATGGTTTTATCATTAACATAACTTAGTTAATTCTATTTTGCCCCGAGAAGAAAAATACCGGAGTGAAAATTAATACCAATGTGTGTGTTACATTTTATAAGATCTTGATTGCACGCTGGGACATCATCTTTGATTTAATTTTAGTCCTAGTAATGTTCGAAATAGAAACTAAAAGTTATGATTTCAGGTAAATTAACCCATTTAATGCCTCCTCTTATCCTTTGGACGGTTGTTATTAATAGTTTATCAGTATAAAGCTAAAATAATTTCCCTTGGAGCACTTAAACGTGGTGTAATGGTTAACAAGCTTGTAGTTTTAAATCAATTACAACTGATTAGTGAGTGCGATCCTCATTGGGAACCCAATACTTTTGGCCTCTCTGACAAAACTAAGCTTCACTTAGTAAATCACTATATTTGAAAATTTCGACATGGTTTAATTGGTAGCAAACTGGGTGCCCCATACTTTCGGCCTCGTACCACATATAAGCTAGGCTCAGTAAATCGCTATAATAATTCGGCTTGTCCCGCTCTTATTTAGCACGACCGTTACATCCTGCCATTGCCTTATAAATAATCGACTATTCCATTTTGATCGCGTGGAAAATAGATGAAAAACACTACATTCAAGGCGTTATTTGGTTTCAGTAGGAAAGTAAGAAAGAAAAAGGGACGATAGCAGTGTTTAACGTCTCCTGCTCACAAATAATGGATTATTCCGTTTTGATCACGTGAAAAGACGGAAAATACATGTCAGCGATGCTAATTGGTTTCAGTGAGAAAATAAAAGAAAAAAGGGAAGAGAGAAGTGTTTAAAATCTGTATCAGTGAAATGGGAAAAAGTTGTCAACTTCAAATCTTTTCATTTGTACCCCCTTACTTCTTAAGTTGTTAAGCTCAAATAATTAACAATGCGATAGGGATTTCCTAGGGATATTTTATTAACGTAGAACTCGTGGGAGGGTATTCAATCAATGACTGAAGAATTAAGATTTAGCAGAAAATTTAAATAGGAAAACTAGGAAATTTTTCAAGGGTATATCTAGTAAACTTTTATATTTTTTAAATATAGTAAACTTTAAATATATTTTTTCTCATAAATCTATGTTTAACACCGTTTTTATGGTGATGATAATATTAACTGTTTCCTGAAACATTCTGCCTCCATTGAACGAGCTGTCAGTGCTAATGGCGACTGAAATTCATAAACTCTTTCCATGAAAACTATTTTTTAGGAAAATAAATGTCTCAAGCTCAGTAACTTGCTTTTTCCATTACTGATGGGTGTTTCCTTCTTAACCGTTTACTCGAAGTAGTATGGAACGTCAATATATATTTCTTAAGCAAATCTCCCCAAGCAAGGCGGGAGTGCCACTAGCAAACAAGACGTTACAGAGAGTGAGAGTAAGAGTAAAGAGGGGGGGGGTTACAGAGAGTGAGAGTAAGAGTAAAGAGGGAGGGGTTACAGAGAGTGAGAGTAAGAGTAATGAGGGAGGGGTTACAGAGAGTGAGAGTAAGAGTAAAGAGGGAGGGGGTTACAGAGAGTGAGAGTAAGAGTAAAGAGGGAGGGGTTACAGAGAGTGAGAGTAAGAGCAAAGAGGGAGGGGTTACAGAGAGTGAGAGTAATAGCAAAGAAGGAGGGGTTACAGAGAGGGAGAGTAAGTGTAAAGAGGGAGGGGTTACAGTGAGTGAGAGTAAGAGTAAAGAGGGAGGGATTACAGAGAGTGAGAGTAAGAGTAAAGACGGGTGTTTGGGAAAAGGATAAAGAGAAGGACAGGGATCAAGGTCATTGCATCAGAAAATGTCGATTGACATTATATTTGAATATTAGAATATTATAGCTATCAGGGAAGCAGGTGATACGAAGGGAATTCCACTGACGGGAGGTGAGAGATAAGAAGCTGTTGGAGTAGTAGAGATGGCTACATTTAGCTGTTTCGATAGTGAAAGGGTGGGACCGAGATGCCAACCTAGTAGCACGCTTAAATTCATGCAGTCTGGGAACCAGTGAAAGTAGCTCGTCGGAGCAGTTGCAATGATAGTACTTGTTTTTCTACAAGTACTATCATTGCAACTGACAGAAGGAAGCCACAGCACGTCTGTGAGATAGCGACTGCAGAAAGGGTGGCAGATCAGGACCAACCACGTTGCATCGTCTCATTATTTTCTCTTCCAGTTGAATGTGCTATCCCTTTTAATCGTTACCGCTGTTGAATGTCTTCCAGTGATCCGGTTTCTGTTATTTGGTATAGTTCTATAATTAATACCGTTATTTTTTTTTTAGAAACTTATATTTTATAACGGGTTTTTATTTTTTATCGTTTATAGTAGATTTTACGGTGAGCATTAATAGTGCAATCGTTTGGTGTATTATTGAATATAAGTTTGCAATAAGATAAAAAAAATTAAGATATTTTCTGTTTCAAATCCGCAATGACATACCAGATGATCTACTTATTTTTAATGTGATCCTTTCATATTCACGGACAAGCGTGTGAAGTTCAGAGTTTTTCACTTCACAAATAATAATAAAAAAATATTCAGATAAACGGTACAAATTTATCTCTATCTATAAAAGTCCGGATGTGTGTGTGTGTGTGTGTGTGTGTGTGTAACGAATGCACGGCCGCAATTTTCGACGGATTTGCACTAAAATTTACATGCACATGCTCCAAGTTAGTGGGAAGGCCAAGACCGACGTTGCATTTCCCAAACTTCCATCGATAGTGGAAATAATCGATTTTTTCAGGCTTCTACGGTAGTTTTCATGTAGTTTGCGGCCATTTTCTACTGGCCAGAGTGAAAGCCAATAGCTGGCTGCCACGAATAGGCAGGAGGATTCTATTGGCCAGCGTGAGAGCCAACAGCTGACTGACACGAATGTTAACTAGCATGCTATCATGCAAAAAAAATCAATAGCTGCATTCGTCACAGGTGGGAAAAATTTAAATCTGCATGGCACTTTACTCCAATCGGCTCATTCGCTTGCTTATACTCAACGTTGATTCTGATTCCGCAGAACTGGGTTGGATGTGAAAAAGTAATTGTTGTTAACATTCTTTTTTCATTTGGTTTTTCCAGTTATGAGTTCGTTTTTAAAGCTGATCATTTTGTGTTCATTTTGTTTAGTTCTTTTTCCGTAACAGATTTGATGTTTAGTATAGAGCTTAGAAAAAATTCGCAGTGTGAGATAGGCAAGAAGTAAGGCATGTAGCAACATCAGCAAGGCAAAAGGCACTCCTTTAAAGGCAAGGAAGGGCAAAAATATTTTAAGTCAAGTGATAGCAATTGCTGTATGAGTCTTACGATTTTTGAATTAAGCACGGGCAACACCGGTCCATACTGCTAGTCTTAGATAAAACAAGACCCTAATAATTGCTAATGTTGAAAGTACTCGGAATAAATGAATATGCATCAATACTTAAGTTTTTTCTTTTTTAAATTAGACTACTAAGAAGCGTGTCCGTTAATATGAGGCTAGTCTAAATTGTTTAATGAGGCGTCCTAATGAAAACATACTGCCAAAATATACGTAGGAAACACGCGCGTGCGCGCGCACAAACACACACTCTCTCTCTCTCTCTCACACACACACACACACACGTATATATATATATATATATATATATATATATATGAAGAAATATAGTCTTAAGGTGTACTATATTTATGGGATAAAGTGCTCAGTATCAGAGATAGAGCGTATGTAAATATAAATAGGAAAGTGAACATTGAAGTCAACACTCAGGGGCGACAGGATGTTTCATGTTGGACGCAATCGTCAGGCCTTGGATGCTGGATTTTTCCTCGGCTATTTGTATATATGGGTCAGTCGCGAATTGTGGGTAATCTAATCTGGCGGTTATTTTTGAGTGAGTTGCTTGTTTACTATGTTAATAAGATATGAAAAACGAAAAGAATAAATAATACAAAATGAAAAGGAAAAACAAGTAAAATAAATTGACCCAAACAAATAAATAAACAAACAAGCCACTCCCGCAAAAATAACCGCCAGATTAGATTATCCACACTGACCCACATATACAAATAGCGAAGGAAAAATCCAGCATTTGCGGTCTGACGATTGCGTGCAGCATGAAACAGCCTTTCGCTTCTGAGTGTTGACTTCATTGTTTACATATATATATAGACACGCGCATGCACACACACACACACACACATACATATATATATATACAGATATATATATATATATATATATATATATATATATATGTCTGTATATAATATTATGAAGAGAAATTCGACTCTCCGGTAGGATGTGTGGCTGGTGTAATGGATACCGGATCAATCGCAAAATCGAACTTTTATTTACGATACTGGATCATCGGTGAATCATGTCCAGGTGAAAAAATGTGTATATATATATATATATATATATATATATATATATATATATATATATATATATATATATATATATATACAAACACACATATATATGTATATATATACATTATACACACACTTATATATATTTCTTTGTGTGTGTGCAATCAAAACGCGTTACAAAAAAAACAACTTTTCCACTTTGTCATCGATTTTCCTAAAATTGTTTTCGATATATAAATGTTTACATATCGTTTCTCATATATCTGCGTATGTATGTGTTTTTGTGTTTCTCTTGTCTGTGTGTCCGTGTGTGTATGTGTGCGTGCATGTGACGAAGGTTAAGGAAAAGTGTCTATAGATATTTACTGTGCAAGTTATGGTGTTCTTATAACTGAACAAATAGTAATGGTAGGCCGCGAGACTAGCTCGTTAACCATTGCTTTTCGACAGATGCAGTGTACATATGCCAGAAACAAGCCTCTTTTGGTTTCTCTTTCTGATCGTACTGATCTATGACCGTTGTGCCACGGGGTGAAAGACTTCATTTGATGTGGAAAAAATTACGAATTTCCTAGGAAAAACAAACGATTACAATTATCAGTAACGGAGTACAGCAGCTCCTAACATAGCAAAGCATACCAAGCAAAATATCTCGAGAAGTTGCGCAGTTAAGGACCTCTCCCACTTCGCCTCCCCAACTGACCAGGTAAACAAACAAATTCACGGCATCTTGAGTGAAAGAGAAAACAAAAAAGCGAAATCTTAAAAGAAAACGAAACTCGCTAATATACTGTAGACACAGAGATGACTTAATCAATGTAATTGTAGACACCCAGCACAATAAAACTGTGAAATCCTCTCTCAAAAAATATAAACTAAACAGAAGATATCCAACACGTCAACAGTAGAATAAACTTCTTTGATGTAAACATTAATAATGCTACAGATACTGCCATCACTTCGGTATTTATAAAACCTATAAACTCTGTCGCTTACGCACACAGCGAATGCCAAGTCAAATATAAAATGGTCATAATAAAAGATCTCGGACGCAGCCCTAAGATTAAATAAATAGATAATACTCCGCATTAACGAGTAAAAATCAACACAGGCAATCATCAAAAATTGGTGCTGTTGTGAGAAGCGGTCTACCAAAATGTTTTTACTGTTGTATTGTTGCAGGCCCGGTAGGGTGCAGTGCTGGTTTATTACTAAGTGGCCTTGTGCCAGACACCACACTAAACTACCGAGTCTACAAGCAAAGTAAAAAGATAAAAATGTGAATGAACTACGAAGAAATGTGGTTAATCCACACGTGCATAAAATAAAATATATTAAGATAGCCGACACAGAATGACAGAAAAAGACTGGATTCAAACAAGAGTAATTTTTATTAAATGCAGGAAAAACAAGTAACTTATCCCGTAGTAGGGATCAATGAAAATATTCCGCGCCAAAATAGAAAATAAGATGGCTAAGGCGGGAAAGTTCTTGAAGAAGAAGGTTCCAGATAAGTCAATGTACATGATAATATACATACAAAGAAAAATACTCACTGCGATTTTTTGTTAATGTGAGTGAAAAGTTATGTATATATTTTTTTTCTTTTTTTTGGTACTGGTTCAAAACAGATTTATGACGAGGCCAAAAGGGACGAAAAGTTAATACTTGGAGTTACTTCGTCTCGTAGAAGAATTTTGAATGACGAGCCAAAAGGGACGAAGAATTAATTATTTGGTGATGCATCATCTCGTAGAAGGACTTTGAATGACGAGCCAAAAGGGACGAGGAATTAATTATTTGGTGTTCGCATCGTCTCGTAGAAGGACTTTGAATGACGAGCCAAAAAGGACGAGGAATTAATTATTTGGTGTTCGCATCGTCTCGTAGAAGGATTTTGAATGACGAGCCAAAAAGGGACGAAGAATTAATATTTGTGGTCGCATCGTAAGAATATCCTTCGTCAGTCAACCTAAAATATTGACATGGATAAAAATGAGTCTGCCCAGGTCCGAGTCTGGATCACAACTAACTTTTCTGAAACAACCGTTTGTCCGTGACGTCACAAATTTCGCGGGAAAATTTCAAAAGTCTAATTTGCATAAACAGGAATAGCAGGTCGCTTGACTGCCGACAAAACCAGTTACTACTGTATTAGACCGAAAGAGGCAGAAAGGGGTGTCAAACGCGCGCGCGCACACACGAGTGTGGAAGAAAGGGAGGAAACTCACGCGCGCGTAAAATGTTGTAGATGGAATAATACATTATTCCACAGTATTCAGTCTACCATATTGTTTTCTAATGTAGCATGTTCTTTCCGCTAACGAGGATCCCATAAGGAATCGAAAGCCAGGGAGAATCAATCCCGGTTTAGTAGAGTATTATAATCTCTAAAAATAATATTAATAACTTTTTTAAATCTGTAAATGACATATAAAATATTACGGCTCAATAAACAGTTTTTTCATCTTGAGTTTGGATTTATTTTGTTTTACGGCATATTAACCTCAATGGGTTATTTAATGCCGATATGCTTTTTAGAATAGATTTGTTTGTGGGAGATCAGGTTTCATTGACGTATTTTTGTAAAGAGGGTTTTTTTTTGTCGAGAGACAAATGTATTGCTGGTTATATTTTTTTTTCAAAAATATATTGCTGGTATTTTTACTATAAAAAATTTATATCCTTTCATAGTGTTTGACTTCAGTTTGAAGGTTAACTATTTGCTCATAGCTGGGACACAAACATACGCTACTATACCCGGGTCAGTGTGGACCGGCGAACAACAGCTATTAAGAGGTGGTTCTACGCTCCACAAAACCTCCCTTATCTGAGGTCTTGCTGCCGGATTTAGTTTATCGTCATACCCAGGACTTTCGATCTTGGTTATAACTTGGTTATGGCACAGTTTCATTTCTTTTTATGTATTAACCCTGCGTTAGTCACATGGGGTGTTTTGTTACCAATTTTTTAAAAAAGTACTTCTGTTTCCTAGATAGGAAGTTGTCTCTTTTACTCCCTCCCACTACTCTCCTGAACAGTGAAGGTTTGTAGCACGTGGTGTGGCGCAGTTGTAGCTGAGTTGTCGTGGAAAGCAGACGACAGGGGACTATCCTTTTCTCTCGCAGCTTTAAGGAGGTTGCGTTCTTTCAGAAATTCGCATGCATATTCTTCACTAGAAATGACAGTTCGATAAAATTGTTTGGCATGCATCTTATTAACTATGGTGGCTTAGATTTTTTCGTTTCAATTCAATCCAGATGTTTAGATGCTTTACTCGGAACTTATGGCTCGCAGTTAGAGGCGTGACTCGAACTATATGTTAAGCTAAAATTCTGAGGCAGACCACACTCAACAATAGCAGAAAAAGTTATATCAACAGTCAGAGGGACTTTATGATAAAAAAATGAGAGGAACACACTCTCTCTCTCTCTCTCTCTCTCTCTCACACACACACACACACACACACACAAACTCTCTAGAAACGCAATAAATCACTGAAGATTAAATGAGTAGAAAGCGTTAGTGTTATATAGGAATAAAATGTTACCGACACTTGAGTTTGAACGTAGATCGCCAGTTAGCAAACACATGCGATCCCATTATTGAATTAAGTTCGCCACGTGACCATAGAGAATAGCCATAAGTAGGACGTCGGGTGACATCTAATTGATCTGCCTTTTCTACTTTTTTTTGGGGGGGTGTTACTAACACTAGTTTTGTTTAGTTGTGTAAATATTTTAATATCACAAACATTGGGGATTTATTGTTTGAAAATTTTTATCAGCCCAGCCCTCCACAAAAGCTGTATATATGGGGATTAGGTAGGATTTCCTTGAGTGGATGTGGTATTATGGTGTATGTGTATGGCAGTGTTGTGTGGATGAGATGTTTTGGTGAAAGGAGCAATGTTTGGACAATTGGGTCAGTGAATGAGGCTAGCTAAGTTAGAAGTAAGACAGTTGAAGACCAGCCTCCCCCACTTTCCAATTTTGCCCATGAGGTACATTTGTAGAATAAATATCTCTGCCTTTCTATTTTATTACTATAGGGAACGCTATTCTCTACTCTATTCAATATATTATCAGATCATTATACGCATTACTATTCGAGCGAGTATTATCAAGTACTATTAGTGTGAATGTTATTCGAAGGCGTCTGACACCAGCATTGTTCAACGGCGTACTATAGTTTATCTGCAATTACAAATTAAAAGTGGCAACGAGTAGTCGTTAGTTAGACATGCAAACAAAGCGAGTATTTTTCTTAATGTCATATTCTTTCGAAATGGAGATGGTCATGACTCTCCACAGCTTCAATTTAATTTATTTTTAATGCTATATATGCAAAGATTCCTTGTATTCTTTATCAGAGAATCGCCAATGCCTTCTTGGAAATTAGAATGGAATCGTTTCCCATTGCCTCCTGCAATCATTTCAAATTATCATTTTCCTTTTCTTCGACTTGCGACCACCTAAGGCTACATAGAAAGTCTACCCTCTTATTTAACTCGTAACTGGATAGGGAAGCATCTTTCTGAAGTGAATAATATACATACAAACTTATACTTGAAGTGAAAATAATTCTACATACTGTAAGGGATTCTAATACATTTAATTGTTCTTAAAACAAATATAGTATATTAAATATTAAAAATTAGAAGTGAAAAAAATTCAAATCGTAGTTAAATAAAAAGTATTCTAACCTAAACACCCCGCCAAAAATCTTTAAATATAAAAAATAGGAAAAAAATGCCGTTAGAATTTTTGCCGTTAACAATAAAACTTTAAAAATAAATCCAGACGACATGCATTTAACGGATGTTTGATTTCATTGAAAAATACATCCCTACCCCCTCCGAACCGTAGCAAATAGCTGATACATCTAAATATAGACATAATGAACGCGCAGACACCCCTAGTCTAGTAAAAGTGGTTTTATCTGTAACCTTGGAAACGTGAATTATGATTTTAGCTGTGTCTTTAAAACCCAGTAATTTTAAAAGTTACTCCAAAATTCGCTTGAGGATGAAATGGAACTCATGTCTTTATTTTAATTACAAAATTAAATTCTGAGCTTTTAGCTTCCATTTTTGAAACATGGTTAGAACTGTGTAGCGGAAAAGACCATATTTTAAATCAATTAATTTATAATATATACAGTGTAACCTGGATATAAGAGAGTCGTCGGAACCGGAGAAGAAGTCTCTTATATCCGGGTTTCTCTTATATCCGGGTTTGGTCTATTTTATATACATTAACACAGGCTCTAATTTGGGACCAGAGAAAATCTCTCTTATATCCGGGTTTCTCTTATATCAGGTCTTTATATCCGGGTTACACTGTATATATATATATATATATATATATATATATATATATATATAGATATTAGTGGAAAATATACATACATATGAAAAATATATCTAAAAAATTTCCCATACATGTATATTTTCAGAAAAAATTTTCCAAGAGGAAGGATCCAGGTAGAACTCAATGTCTAGGACAGAGTAAGGATATAATAAAAAGCTTAAACACTAATATTCCATGGTCATAATTTATTCCATTGGAATCGTATTCCAATGGAATAAATTATGACCCATTTAAGCCTTTTATTATATATATATATATATATATATATATATCTTATCTTTCCAAGATCTAACTCTGATTTTATGCTACCATTGCATTGTGGCCATACCAGATCAGTGGAGAGATTTCAAAAAGTAAACTATGTCAATAATATCTGATAGTAGCCGGAGTCCCAAAGGTAGAATGTCGAATCCGAATTTATTTTGGCAACCCCTGCGATGATGCAAGTGATGTGTATTATCGGCCTCTGCTCTTCCCTTGGACAACATCATTACCATAGAGAGGTTAGACGTCGCGCATGGAAAACTGCCGAAGTTCTATTAAAAATATCCTGCTCAGGCTTGCATCCTGAGGATGAAACTCCAGCATTGCCTCCCTTGAGCTTGATCGTTAAAAAGAGACGCTGCGTGACCAGTTGGATTTTACAAAATGGTGAAGTGCTTTTGCTATGTAGTTAGGGATTCTTGATAAAATACAAAGCAGAATCTGCAGTGTTATTAGTCCTGACCTGGCGTCTTGGCTTCATGAGTTTTTTTTTTTTCCCATCGTCGTAACTTGGCTTCCCTGTGTCTTTTCTATAAATACTTTCATTGTAAATGTTCTTATGGTCTTTCCCCTATGCCATCTAGACTTTATGAATTTAAGCGCAGTAGTACAAGATTAGCTGCAAGGTCTCGTCATTTTATAGTTGAAATGGCTAGATGTAACCATACGTTCTATGCTAACTGTTTTTTCTCTCAAACCTTCGCTTGTGGAACTCTCTTCCGGCTTCTTGCTTTCCAGATAACTTTTCCAAAAAACTTCAAAAATTTAAAAGAAAAAGAAGAAAAAAAAGAAAAAGAAGGGGAAGAAAGAGGAAAGAAGATATACTAATCTGTAGAATTAGTTCCTCACGTTAAAAAAAAAAACTCATGAGAACTTAATAAATCAGAAAACATATATTCTATGTCAAAGGCACATGTATGGCTAGTTTAGATATAAAATATTTATGTAGAAATGTTCCTGTAAACAAATGCTTGAATCTACTCAAAACACACTTAACCGAATCAAAAATAAAATAATCTCTCACCCTACATAAGGTTATATAATGTGCCAATTAATTACGAGTCAGCAACTGTTTTTTTCACCTTCTACAACAACTTTTAGAAACAGAGATTTCTGCTAACAGATGGGTTTCGTTTTTAGCGGCGTTTTAACATATTTTTTAAAGAGATTCTAGAGAGTAATCCTTTTCGAAATATTTTATAGAGTAATTTGTCGATCGCCTGGCTCACACTCCTCTCTGGTCTTTTGAACAGGAGTAGACGGTTTATCCCTTGATTCCTCTTTAGGATTGGGTTTCCGGTTCCTTCTCAAATCTAGTTCAACTCTATACTCTTAACATCTCTGCGAAAACTGTGAAGTTTTATTTACTATTTATTTAATTTTGCCCTCAATAGGAGTAAATAGGTTCACCTATCGTCTGGTTCACACTCCTTCCCGGTCTTTTGAACAGAAGTAGATGTTTATTCCTTGTTTCCTGATTAGGATTGAGTTTTTGGTTCCTTCTAAATTCTTTTTCATTTTTTTTTTTCAATACTAAGCCCCTTGCATCTTGGTGGCATTATTGTCTTGTTTCGAGTGAATAGATTTTTTAAAAAATCTACTGAAATCTTTCTTATGTTGATAGTTGAATTTTGATGGTTTACGATGTGATAAACGATATGTGTACGAATTGTGTTATTTTGACTAGTGACAAGTCAACCTAAGAAAGAGATGAATAGCGGTACATGAATGACCAATGTAAGAATTTAATATTGTTTTATTAGTAGTATTAGAGATACAATTGTTGAAAAGGGTATGAACATTCATTAGCAAATTATTTTGATGTAAGCTATTGGAGTAGAGGTTTATCATTTGTTTCCAGTTTAGGATTGGGTTTCCAGTTCCTTTTAAAGCCTTCTCTTTCTCTTTCACTCCCTGTTGTCCCTCGTCTCTTCGTGAGATGATCACCTTGCTGGGGGAAAAATTGATTTAAAAAAGCACACACACACACACACACACACACACACACACACACACACACATACATACATACATACATACATACATACATAAATACACATATATATATATATATTTTAGCATTAGAGCCCGGCGTTGCCCGGGGATGTAACAGTAAGAGATAGATCAAGTATCGGCCATCATGAAGACTGAAATATAAAATTGACAAAGATTATTGTTTAAAGTTGACGGACACGCATGTCTTAATTAGTTTTTTTTGTTTTTTTGTTTTTTTTTACGAATTTGTCAAACTCAAACTCAAACAAAAACATTGTTTTCAATCGTTATGAGTCTATCGATTGAATAGAATTTTATTATAAACAATTGTCTTGTAAATGGAATTTTTAAAGCATTCTGAATGTAAAAATAAAGAAAAAAGTGTGCAAAACAATAAGAAACACTATCTGCTAAAAAAAAGTGAAGTTTTGTTGAAATCGGTTGAAAAATGTAGGAAATCCGATCCCATATATAAACGAACACACACACACACACACAAAACCTGGGTTTTATAATAAGTATAACTCGATATGAGTTGTCCCCCTTTCATTCTGGCGACAGAATCGTGTTTTATCGTGTTTTCAAATTGATTTCGTGCAAAAACAATTGTGTTTTTCCAATTTTTGATGCTGTCAGAACCACCGAAATGTAATTTTACGTTATTTTAGGTTATTTTCGAATAGTGTATCTGTAAGTGAAATAAATGAATGAAAAGACGAGCAAAAACTATTCTTAACGGATGCGTTTTGTCCTCGGAGAGATTTTATCAAGACAAAAATCAACGCAAAAATTCGCCTTTCTCTCTGCCAGGCGCCGATATCCTAGGGGTTAGAATCTCTGACTGATGTGGGCAGGTTTCGATTCCGGCTTGAAGCGATCGGATGTCCGGATGTCTCGCTACACTGATGAGCTGTGACCCAGCGAAATAGTCTGTGGATGATGACTATATATATATATATATATATATATATATATATATATATATATATATATAAAAGAAAAACAGACCACTTTAAGGTACCATTACAATAATTTATTTCACCAGTGTCCTTTTAAAAGGACGCCGGATCATCAGATAGCACTTCTAACATTTTTACATTGAGCTCTCAGGATTTCATCCTCCTTGGGATTACCCATACGGATTACCAAGTTCTTCATAACTTATATATATATATATATATATATATATATATATATATATATTATATATTTGTGAAAAGTGTATATAAATATAAATAAATATATATATGTATAATTATTTATATATTATATGCGTGGTACTTATTAGAAAGCGATCAATATCAGAGATAGAGCTAACATATTTGGTTGGATAGATGTGAGTTTGTGACCCTGGCTTTCACGCTTTAGCGATCGTCAGACAAACTGATTAATGTTTTAAAAAGTTGGGTTTATGTAGATTGCGTGTATTGGTGTTATTGTGGAAGTGGCGGGGGAAACTTCGTCGTTTTGTCATTCATCGTACTAACGCAAACATCGATGTATGCAGACACATATACATACTTGGTCGTCCGTCGGGACTCATACATATATAAACATATGTGGACAGTTTCGGATATGACATATGTATGTATACGGGTGGTGTTATGTCTATACATACGCATTTGTATGTTGAAATGTTGAAATTTACACATTGGAAGTGTGGCGAAAATGTCTCGTGAATGTATACATGTCATATTATGTATTTTTCCGCTGAAAAATATTTCCTCGCATGTATGTATATACGTGTGATGGGGTTTGTGTAAAATTATGATAGGTAAAAATTATTATTATTTATATTTATTTTTAAATTTTTGAAAAAAAATAAATGGGGGTTTATTTGTTATATTTAAAGCTGGTTATTTGTTTGTTTTTTGGTGACTGTGTATATGTAACAGGTAGAAATTTGTAATCCTTATTGGTTAATTTATATGGTGATGTTTAATATTCAATGTGCTGGGTGAGAGGGTAGTTCAATTTAATAACGGGTCTATATGATATGATGTGATAGTAATGTTTCAAGGGATTGGAGACAATGATAGTTAGCTAATAGTTATTGTAAATTGGTAGAAATTGTAAATTGGTAGAAATGATTAGTAACGGTTGTGGGAGAATGATAAAACCATGAATGTAGTTATAGTGGTGGTAGGTAGTGGTGGTAGCTTGAACTAAAAAGTGGTTGTTCGTGTTTTATTTTATTTTTATTTTATTTTGTTATATGTATTAATTTATTTTGGTATAAATCCTGATAATAGGTATTCTGTGTAAAATTATGGTAGTTGAAGATTGCTATAATTTTTAATTTTTAATTACAAAATTATTATTGTTATTATATTAAAGCTGCCTGGTAATAGGTGTTTATTCTCATGGTTACATATGGAAATTATATCTGATCCTATTGTTTTAAGGTATTAAATATGCTGGGGGAGTAATAAAGATTGTAGCGGATTTATATGTTAATAGTGGGTGTGATGTGTAAGTGATGGTGCTGTGTATTCGTGGTAATGATAATATTGTTAATTAATAGATATTGTAAAGTGGTAAAAGTGATTACTAATGGTGGTGCAATGATAATAATGATAGATGCAATTGTTTTGATGGTATCTTGAAATTAAATTGTGATTGTTGGTGGTTTGTCTGTTTTATCCGTTTGGTATGAATTCGGATAATAGGTACTTCGGACGACCAAGTATGTATATGTGTCTGCATACATCGATGTTTGCGTTAGTACGATGAATGACAAAACGACGAAATTTCCCCCACCACTTCCACAATAACACCAATACACGCAATCTACATAAACCCAAATTTTTTAAAACATTAATCAGTTTGTCTGACGATCGCTAAAGCGTGAAAGCCAGGGTCACAAACTCACATCTATCCAACCAAATATATATATATATATATATATATATATATATATATATATATATATATATATATATATATATAAATAATAAAATGGCTTAAACACTAATATTCCATGGTTATAATTTATTACATTGGAATCGTAATTACGATCAATTCATCAGACCTACAAATTATATATATATATATATATATATATATATATATATATATATATATATCCCACTTATATATAGTACAAGTAATAGATATGTTGGTATATAATCCAGGTGGATCCTAATAATATCAAATATTAAAATTGATCCACAAAGAGAGCTCCATGTATTTTTTATAACATAGCATATAAATTACACAGCAAAAAAAAAAATTCACTGGGATTTGAATAAGACCAACTTACTTAGCATTGGTCGAAATAAATTTCAAAATAAATTTCTACCCACATGAGGTAATTTTGTGTAATATATATATATATATATATATATATATATATATATATATATATATATATATATAACATATTCAAGTCTTCCTAAGCGGTTTCGTGTGTTTCCATGGCGTAAAACTTGAAATTCAGTTTCAACTTCAAATAGCTTAAGACAAAAAAACAAGTATTATGAACGTTAATATTGTAAAAACAATCGTAAATTTCTTCTCTCTTAAATCATTTTGAGGAAGGATGTTTCTGTGGCTGTTTCGTTATCTTAAATCCTTCGAAAGGAGGAAATCACTCTTCCCGTTCTGCAACCCCGTTAAATTAAAATGAAAATAAGAAACATTGTGTCATTATTTTAATATTAGGAAATTTAATGGATTAAATTTTAAATTTGTGGATTTGTTTAAATTTTTAATGTGCAATTGTCAAATTTTATTTTATGCAGATGATGAAAATAAAGATGGAATGTAAAATAAATAAATAAATAGAATCACTTCGCAGTTGCATTCAGAACAACAATTAATTTTTACGCTTCCTTCCAACAGAGTCGCGAACCCATGATAAGTAAATTGTGTTAGGCCAATGCCATTGATTTGAGCTGAATTAATAATTTAAAGCGGATTAATACTGAGAAACACGATCATGAAATATAACATCTAATTAACTATTGTAATTAAATTGAATTAATTATTTTTTCTATTTTGAATTGAATCTTTTTAAGATGCTTCTGTAGATTTTGGCTTTTGTATTTCGACAATCACCAAAAAGACTCTTTTTTTTTCTTTTCCGTTTTTATTTTAATCATGAAAAACGTTGGTTTGTTACGACTTATTCAGTCTCTAGTTATGCAAAAGAAGATAGATCGATAGAGAGAGAAAGAGAGTGAGAGAGAGGAAAGAGAGAGAGAGAGAGAGAGAGATGTTGGAAACTTTTGAGGGCACCCAATAAAACAAATGCCCCTACGCATGACGACTTAAAAATCAGGAGGTAATCTGGTACGCGTTCGTCATCAAACAACCCTTGAGACTAATCCGGCTTTCAGAGTCTGTCTATATTTCTGAGATGAGGTATTATGTACATTATTTACATTATTCGGACTATTGTCCTCATCTTTGTCGCCATATTTATCACAACGTTTCGGTCGTTGTACGCTCCGGCCTTCTTCAGGTGAACTGAACCCTTTATTTCGCTCACTGGGGTAGACTGTTCTAGTTCCACGTGCCATGTTTGATGGATGTCAGTTATCCTCAAGGACACATGGCACAGTGGATAAAGGCGTTGGTTAGATCCAGTGACAGGACCCAAAGAGTGTGAGTTCAATACCCGGTTAAGGCAGTGGAGAACTTTCAGAGGTAAAATTAACAGGAGATAACTGATAACTGACATCCATCAAACATGGCACGTGGAACTAGTCTACCCCAGTGAGCGAAATAAAGTGTTCAGTTCGACATTCCAACCACCTGAAGAAGGTCGGAGCGTAAACGTTGTGATAAATATGGCGACAAAGATGAGGACAATAGTCCGAATAATGTAAATAATGTAATCTGGCTTTAGTAGAAACTGAAACTTGTAGAATAAGGGATATTTCTAAATATTTATCAAATGATAACATAAAAATCTTTTTTTTTATCCTAAGACAAACTATTTTATTTTGTCTTATTTTTTCTTTTAAAAGACCAACTTACTTTTGTTGTTACTATAGTATGGTTTCTCTCGAGGCATTTGCGACCTACTGTAAATGACTATGAACTCACTATTGCTGAAAAATGCTCAGGAATAAGGATGACTTGTTTACTGTTTTTTAAATGACATCAAATAAGTTTACAAATTTTAAAATATTTGATGATTTTTAAAATTTTTGTATAAAAAATTGTTAATGATTTTTAATACATAACCAGTTCACTGTACGCTGCTTTTAACCCTAATCTTAACTCTTGACCTTAACCTTATCCCCTGACTCTAACCCTAACTCTAACATACTTCCGACAGTTGGTAAATATCATACCATAGTAATAGTAGATATCATACTATAGTAGAAAATGGACTGTAGACATATAGTAGCACCTATTTTTCATTAAAGAAAAACTCCTTAGTTTGGAAAAAAAAAAAAAAAACAGAAAATGCCTTATTTGTATTTTGTCATATTTTTCTTTTAAAAGCCCGACTAATTTTTTAAAACACCTTATTATTGAAAAGAAGAGCCTTATTTTTATCTTCGAAAATCCCCTCTTTTTTTTTTTAGAACAACCACTCATATTTTTGAAAGCCTTCAGTATTTTTCTTTTAAAATCCATCCTTTTTTTTTTTTTTTTTTTTTCTTTAAAACAACCTTTTATCTAAAAATTTTTATTTTTTGAAAGCCTTCTTTGAAACTGCCTTTTTAAGGACTGCCTTATTTTTTCCTTTAAAACTGCCGCCTTTTATTTATTTCAAAGACTTGCCATTTTTTTATCTTTAAAAAAACTGCCTTTTTTTCTTTAAAACTGCCGACGGCCATCCTTTAAAAACTGCCTTAAAAACTAACTTTTATTTCTTTTTTTAAAAAACTGCCTTATTTTTTTTTTAAAAACTGCCTTTTATGCCAAAGACTTTTTTTTTATCTTTAAAAAACTGATGCTTTATTTTTTTTCAAAGACTTGCCATATTTTTATCTTTAAAAACTGCCTTTTTTTTCCTTTTAAAACTGCCGCCTTTTTATGCGTTATTTCAAAGACTTGCCATATTTTTATCTTTAAAAACTGCCTTATTTTTTCCTTTAAAACTGCCGCCTTTTATGCGTTATTTCAAAGACTTGCCATATTTTTATCTTTAAAAAACTGCCTTATTTTTTCCTTTAAAAACTGCCGCCTTTTATGCGTTATTTCAAAGACTTGCCATATTTTTATCTTTAAAAAACTGCCTTATTTTTTCCTTTAAAAACTGCCGCCTTTTATGCGTTATTTCAAAGACTTGCCATATTTTTATTTTTTTTCTTTAAAAAAAAAATTTTATTTTTTCCTTTATTTTTATCTTTAAAACTGCCTTATTTTTTTTCTTTTTGCCGCCTTTTATGCGTTATTTCAAAGACTTGCCGTATTTTTATCTTTAAAAAAAAACTGCCTTATTTTTTCCTTTAAAAACTGCCGCCTTTTATGCGTTATTTCAAAGACTTGCCATATTTTTATCTTTAAAAAACTGCCTTATTTTTTCCTTTAAAAACTGCCGCCTTTTATGCGTTATTTCAAAGACTTGCCATTTTTTAAATTTTTTTATTTTTTCCCTTTAAAAAATTTCAAAGACTTGCCATATTTTATCTTTAAAAAAATGCCTTATTTTTTCCTTTAAAAACTGCCGCCTTTTATGCGTTATTTCAAAGACTTGCGTTATTTTTTTCAAAACTGCCGCCTTTTATGCGTTATTTCAAAGACTTGCCATATTTTTATCTTTAAAAAAAACTGTCTTATTTTTTTCAAAAGGGTTTTCTTTAAAAAAAAACTACCATATTATTGAAAGAATGTCTTATTGTTTTAAAAGTCTGCTTCATTTTTTTCTTAAAAACTTGTATTTTTTAAAATTTAAGTGACTGCATTATTTTTCTTCTAAAATATTACTATATCAAATTTTTAATGACTGTCGCATTCTTTTAAAAAAAAACTACATTTTTTTTTTCTTTTGATAGGATATCTTAGTGTTTTCTCATAAAAGATTGCCTTATTTTTTTTTAAAAAACGGCTTCGCGTTTTATTTTAAAAGCCCATCCTTTTCAAAGACTCCCTTATTTTACTTTTAAAATAACTGATAATTTATAATGCCTTTCCATCCGGCACGCACACTCACAATATTTTGATTAGGTGAAATGTTTTAATCAACGTTTCAATCCACTAGACCTTGTATCCAACTGGGGCCGTTTTGAGTTCAATCCGTGGTTAATCAAATATCACATATACTGATTCATAGAAATTGGAATGAGCACAATCTGCCGTCATGTATTGAATAAAGGAAGCGATTTATGGAAGGAGAAATGGCAAGAGGTCTACCTACATGGATTGAATAAAGAGTTTAGATAATTTGAAATTGAATGAGAACTTTATACTGCTATGGGTTGAATAAAGGGTTTGATTCACCATTACAGAAATGTTACCGAGTACCACATGAAAAATCAGCAGAAATTGAAACTGTGGAGAATCAAGATACCAACCAGTTTCTGTTAGACGCAAACTCGTCCGGTTAATCGATGTGCGCCTGCTGTAGAGCTAGTAATATCTCGAAAGACGTTTGTAGGATGTTGGACCCGCATTAGGTACATTATTGCAAACTGCGTTTGTATATGAGTCATATTTTACTAGGCTCAGCGTAAAATCAGACATGATCATAATAGTGGACTACTTAACGGGGGATCGAAATTCCTAGTAATCTATCTCTTGACTTGACATCATTTTACAGCAGGTATTTGGTGTATTTTGGAATATCTAAAACAGTATTGACTTGATAGAAAGTGTATTCTGTTTTTTTTTTTTGTTTTTTTTAAATTTCTTTGCGCCTAAAGCAAGAAAAAAGTAGTTTCAGAAGATGGAATGATGAAATTGCATGAAAGCCGGAAGAAAATAATGGCGTAACGGACGGATGTTAACACTTGTAATGGACGGGGTTACTAAATGTGACTACTGAGGCTTGAAAACTTTTAAAAGAAATGAATTTAATACGTACATTTTCATATAAAGATATATATTTATTAATATATACACAATAGCTCTGTTTTATTACATCGAGCATTATTTTATTATTTTATTACACACACATATATATATATATATATATATATATATATATATATAGGATATTGTAATTCATAAACACTAGTGAAATACATATTTGAGACTAGCTGCGACCTGTTCCAGCTAAACAGTCAAACTCTTTGGGCAGAGAGGAACCCGGACGAGGCCGAAGGGCAGAGACTCGTTCGGGGAGGAAGACTGCTCCTGAACCCGTTTATGCGGGTCCAAAAGGGAATATTTTTGGCCGAGCCTACGGGATCGGAGATCCCACTTTAAACCGGCCTTGTGCCACATGCAACCCTCGTGGGGTGTAGCTAAATATACTAGTGAAATACATATTTGCATAATCAGTGAGAGTGAGTTAGTGCGCGACGTGGGTCGGTTGAAATTATAGAGTTGGTTCGCCATGCAAAAAATTGTGACTGGAGGGGAACCGAAACTGTCTGGTCGCTACACTATCCCATGGGTAAAAAGAAAAAAAAAAAAAGGAGAGAGAATTAGAATCCTTCTGCGCATATACAGCTTTATACAACGATGCCTAACAGACGTTAAGAGAAGTCAACTGGAAGATAAGTTGGGGAAATCCCACAGTGGAGGAAAACGGTAAATATAGTTATCAATAAAGTTAATAACAAAATGTATTTTATTTTTACTTTATAAACCAAACAAATTTACCGATGTTCTAATCAGAAATTGTTCAGATCAATTATCATTTTCCTCTTTAGGAATAATATCAACAATATATTATGAGATTAATATAATAACATTACAGATTATCAATATGCTTGGGTTAGTAGTTAAGTAAAAGGGTAACAATTTTTATACAAGCTCAAATAAATGAAACAAAACTTATTTCTATCCTGCATAACACATTATTAAGGTGATATATAGACTTATGGCTGGGTGGTAAGAACGTCCGCTTTCTGACGATAATTTCGAATCTTGCTATTGTCAGAAAGGTGAATTTTTTTCTTTTTTAACCCACGGGATGGTGTACTGACCAGACGGTTTCGATTCCTCTTCAGTTAGAGTATTTTGCAGGGTGAACCAACTCCATAATTTCAACCGAACCAACTTGGGGAAAACTGCGTGAAAACCGCACCAAACCTTGTGAGTGAAATTAGGTATACGAATTGTTCGTCAGTGGTTGGGCTAACTCGAACTCAAAAATCATTTGTAAAAGTGTTGATCACGCCAGATGACCGCGAAATTGTAACTAAATCCCACTTAGCATAGTCGCAGCGCAAACAACTGGGTTCCGTGGGTGTTCATCTACAGAATCTGAGTATGTGTTTCCAACAGAGACGGTGATACAGACTTGCTTAATAATTGCATATATAATCGATTTTTATTAATATATTATTTGTTGTATAGAATGCCGGATGCCGATTTTGCTCCGCTGGTCAAAGCATTTTTGCTGTTTTAGCCATTAAATGTCGTCATCCCGTTAGTTTGGTTGGGGAGAATGTTACACAGGTTACAGATATCGCAGATTTTGAATTCAGAGTTATTCTTTTAGATGGGCCTCCAATCAAAGCTAATGATTCCTGTGTTCCCAGCAATTTGACCCATAGCTGCAAAGTTGTATAGACAGATCAATAATGACTATACTTTGGTTTAAAACATTTTCTTGTATTCTCGTTTTTTTTTCTTATATCCCGTTTTCTTGACGATCAGTACCAGTAAACAATCGAAATCAATAAATAAATACAATAAGAATCTATTTCTAATTAATGCATCATATATATATATATATATATATATATATATATATATATATATATATAATTATTTATTTAAAAATATGATTCCAAATCGCTACATAAGAGGTCTCATGTTTCAAAACAAGAGCCGAAAACTTCAATATAATCCTTTAAATTAAATTGAGTTGAAATTAAAAAGGGCTCCGTTCCATCTTCAAGCGAAATTTTTGTTGGAATAACGTATATCTGAAATTTACTTGTTTTAAAAATTGAAATCAAAATCACCATGGTAACAGCTAGGGCGAATTGTCTAAAATGGGTAGGCGAGTGTAGGGTGTTAATGATAAGTAGCGGTATAGAGATACTTTCAAGGTGTCAAGTCAGGGGAAGGTGAGGGTGTCAAAAATGAAACGAAGATGTATTAAGCTTTCGTCAAGTTGGCTTGTCTATGGAGATTTATTTATTTTATTTTATTTTATTTTATTATGAATGGGAATTGTGCATATAAAAAAAAAAAGACTTTCGTAACGTTTGTTTTTGACGACTTCATAAAGGGTTATCTTTTATGTAAGGCGTTTAAACTACTAATTTGGGCTATGGATTATGAAGGGTGTTATGTTGTATGCAAGTTTGTAGTTAATAATTTCTACTATGAATCTGATGATTGGGTTATTTGTTAAACAAGTTATATAAATTTTTTTTATTTCAAACCAAAAATCTGATGATGCTTACAAAAAACCGTTAACTCGTGTCTATTATTTAATAGATTATTATTATTCAGAAGTTTAATAATGTGTAATTTTTCATGGAGGCACAAAGGGCATGGGTCATCCCAAGCTTTACATATTCTAGCCTTGTCAATAATTTTCCATTTAACTTTTGGTGTCTTATTTGTTTCCTTCATGTGCCAAAAATATTTTGATAGTGAAGTCTGGTTTCTTTTGTTTATATTATTAAAGGAGCACTTATGCTGCCTCCACTATCTTAAAATTATTCTTCGTGGACCCAATGTATATCATATTAGTGCTAGGGCTCTCTGTGGATGAAATAGTACATTGGTATACCACAGAGTTAATACAACATTTATTTTCTAATGGGCAGTCTTCTGGGTTTCTACAGTTACATAATTTTTCCCTATTATCATCTGATTTTAGTGTAGAGTTTTTATTAATACTGTTTTGGCATGGGGGTTTGTTCAAGATCTTATTATTGTGTTTTTTTATTATGCGTTCAAGATTATCAGAGCAGCTGTAGCTCAATTTTAGGGTGTTCTTATTGAATATATTACTAAGCTTACTATTGGTGGGGAAGTGTTTATTAATTAGAGCTAAGAATTTCTGTCCGAGTTTAATACTAACCCTTTGGTTGAACGGAGGGGTGTACCATATGATATTTCTTTTCCTGTTTTTTTTCCCATGTCCAGTGTAATTTTCTTTGTAGTTAATGTTAGCATTTTTATAACCACTATTTTTTAGGGCAGTGTTATAGAAGCTATTATGTT
>CAHIKZ030002334.1:1875000-1887500 GCA_903632075.3 Acanthosepion pharaonis | reverse complement strand
CACATTGACGAAACGCGTCAGCAATTACCAGTTTTCCTATTGTCATTTTTATTCATAAATATTTTCTACCGATTAAATCGGAGAAATTTTCATATATATATATATATATATATATATATATATATATATATATATATATATATATATATTAAGCAAATATATGGATATAGATCCGACAGTATGAAGAAAAATATACAGAAAAAACCCAAAAAATCCTAATATGCAATTATGCTGCTTTAATGCTAATATAATGTCAACGTCAGACGTTTTGGTCTAGTAGACCATCTTCAGGACATATTCATTAAAGAAGCCGGGTCTACAATATTACCTACTAGAACTATCCGTAGTTTATTAAATAACACCAGCAACCAACATATTACATCTGATGCTTGCATCTACCTAATCTCATGCAACAACTGTCACTTAAAATATGTGGGTGAAACATGGAGTCCCGTAAAATCTCGTGTTTTCGAACATAAACGAGATATTCGCCTCGGTAATTTAAACAATGCTTTAGTTGTACACACAACTAAAGCTGATCATAATTTCGATTTTGATTCTGTGAAGATTTTAAAATATATTCATAATAAAAATCTTAGACGGATTTATGAAGCAGGCATAATATCTATCTCACGCACGGTGAATACTAGACCTGGCTTCTTTAATATTTTCTCCTAGCAAGATTAATGCTCGACAAACGTACCTATAAGTTTTAGATTAAAATAAAATTCTTTTCATTTTTCATTCAAAATACACTATTTTAGGAATACGTTTTCACAACATCGCCCACGTGACGCCGACGTGATCATATTGAAACGGAACGCTGATCTTGAAAAATTTCAGTTATCTGTTTTGATTAGTCTTACTCTTATGTTGATCGTCTTTTCATGTTGAATTAAATATAGTCTAATGTTAATTATGTTTTATGAATATGTCCTGAAGATGGTCTACTAGACCGAAACGTCTGACGTTGACATTATATTAACATTAAAACAGCATAATTGCATATTAGGATTTTTGTTTGTTTTTTCCGTATATTTTTCTTCATATATATATATATATATATATATATATATATATATATATATATATATATATCATAATTATTATTTATATATATATATATTATAATTATTATTTAAAAATATGTATTCATCGCGACACAGAAACCATGTTTCGAAAACGAAATTTTCAGTTTCATACGTCGAGATTTTCTTAAAGGGGTTTTCAGATATGTTTAAGTCATATTATTTATATTTATAAAAATCTAACATACTCTATTTATAATATTTACTAATAAACTATATATGGTATTGTAAAGTTAAAATATTAGAATTTAATTACGTATTTTTAAACTATTTTATTTATGATCAAATAATTGATATCTAATTATGTAAATTATTTTTATAATTAATTATTTTTTAAGGAAAGTATGAGACAATGTCATCACAAAACTATTATTTCATTTCTTTGATTTAATAAATTTCCATTTTTCAGAAACTTGATATGTAACTTTTCATGTAGGCACAAAGGACTGCGTGTGCGTTTTAAACCTTTTTAATATTAGATTTATTTTTTTACTTTTGTCAAATGTAGTTAAAACAGTGGTATTAATTCAGGCAAGCACCAGTTGACTGATTAACTCCAGATCTTCGATGTTTAAGATAATTTTAGAAAAGGAAGAAAATAACTATTTTATTTTATTTAACTCTATTCCATCACGCAATCAATTATTTAGGCATGAATCTATTATAATAGAATGCGTGTTTCGATCATAGCGTGTGTCTTACCACAAAGGATTTACTAATTATTCGAACGTTAGGCGTTACGAATTTTCAGATTTTCTTTTCCCCCATTTTCCCAATAAACGATGACATCTCAATCGGATTCAACAATTTCAATCGTCATAACGGGGCTCATGTGATTTAAAGATTAAAAACAATAAAATCTTTCATTTTCATTTTCCAACAGTTTTCGTGAAATTAAGATTTCGATTTCATAATAAAATTCACCATGCCACTCTTTTATATTTTGCTGAAAATCTGTCAAGTCCAATTATCCTTTAGAAAGAAAAATGGGTGCAAGTTTAAATAACGAGTGATTTGTAAAAAAAAAAAATATATATTTCAAAATCCATTTGAAAACAGTGACGAGCAATTTATTTATATAAAATGATGCGAAGTTCAGGTCAGACATTTTGATACAAAGAGAGAAACAAACTGCGCATGCGTCGTCGTTTTTGCTTAAGATACTTGAATTATTACTATTATTATTATTGTTATTGAGAGAGAGAGAGAGAGAGAGAGAGAGTGTGTGTGTGTGAGAGAGAGAGAGAGGAAGAAAGAAAGATACACACGAATTATTGTTATTATTATCATTAATATTATACCAAACTTACAATTAATTAGTTTGAAGATTTTATATTTCCTCTTTCAGGAAATTTTGGCGAGCAACTTTAATTACATACAAGCGTACGCACACATAGGCATACAGACACGTGGGCGTGATTACTCATTTTAAAACGTCAAGAACTAAAAAATAAAGTAGGATATAAAAGAAAATGGCTCGTTTTCATAGAACATCAAAGTCTGTGTAAGGCTTCTATGTAATGTAAAAGCAATGAAAAACCACAGTAAAATTATGCTGCGTGCACAAATTATTTCACGTAGAAATCTTCTAATTTTAGCTTTGCCCGCCGCAGAACCACCAGAGTCGTCTTCTTAGAGAGGATCACATCCGTAAGCGATGGGATACGAGACGGGCCTACAACAGGCGCCCTCTTAGTCCTTTTACGCGTTCACGAACTAAATAAAACGAACAGGTAGACACGCAAGAGCAACAGGATCGATTGTGTTCAGTTTCATTTCTGTAAAATCTAAAGTAAAATTGCTTTTCCGTTAAAATCAAACAAACCGTGTAGTCAGTTGATATTTGTACTAAAATGTATAAAGTTTTATTTGATCAAGGGAGAATAGAAAACAGACGCAAAATCCTAGCAGGGTTAGTAGTGACTAGTTATGTATACGTCTTCTAATATAGTGATTTCACAAGCGTGGTATAGATGTGACACAAGTGCGAAAGTGAGGCGCACTCAGTGAGTGATTGAACTCTGTCGTAATTGAGACAAGCTTGCTAAACATTACATCACGTCGAGTTGCCCCTTTTCTAAGCGTAGCTTAGATGTAGCAGAAGGGCGAATGTGTGGAGCATACAGTGAGGATTGAACTTACTACTCATTTGCAATTGATCTAGCTAGACATCGTAATTTCATAAGCGTAGCTTAGATGTAAACAAGGCCAAAAGTATGGAGCACCCAGTTAGGATCCAAATCACTACTCAGTCGTAATTGATCTAGCCTTGCAAACCGTTAATCACGTCGAGGTGCCTCTTTTCCAAACCTAAATTAGATGTTCAAGGACGAACGTGTAGCGCATAAGAGTGAGGATAGAAATCACTACTCAAGCGAAATTGATCTAACGAGACATGGTAACTTTCTAAGCGTAGCATGGATGTAACACAAAGCTGAAATCGTGGAGCATCAAGTGAGTCTCGAACTCACAACTCAGTCGTAATTGATTTAGCGAGACATTGTAATTTTCTAAGCGTTGTTAAGGTGTGGCACAAGGTCGAAAATCTGGAGCATCAAGCGATGATCGACAGCGAGACATGTTTGCTAACCATTACACCACGTCGAGGTGCCCTTAATGAATTTCTAAGCGTAGCTTAGATGTGGCACAAGTACGAACGTATGGAGCATCCAGTGAGTATCTAACTCACTAACCAGTCGTAATTGTTCAAGCGAAACAAGCTTGTTAACCATTACACCACGTCGAGGTCCCTCTTTTCTAAGCGTAGCTTAGATGTGGCACAAGTACGAACGTATGGAGCATCCAGTGAGTATCGAACTCACTAACCAGTCGTAATTGTTCAAGCGAAACAAACAAGTCGAGGTCCCTCTTTTCTAAGCGTAGCTTAGATGTGGCCGTTGGAGCATCCCGAACTCACTCAGTCGTAATTGTTCAAGCGAAACAATCCTTAACCATTACACCACGTCGTAGCCCCTTTTTCTGTAGCTTAAATGTGGCACAAAGTACGAACGTATGGAGCATCCAGTGAGTATCGAACTCACTAACCAGTCGTAATTGTTCAAGCGAAACAAGCGTGTTAACCATTACACCACGTCGAGGTCCCTTTTTCTAAGCGTAGCTTAGATGTGGCACAAAATACGAACGTATGGAGCATCCAGTGAGTATCGAACTCACTAACCAGTCGTAATTGTTCAAGCGAAACAAGCTTGTTAACCATTACACCACGCCGAGGTCCCTCTTTTCTAAGCGTAGCTTAGATGTGGCACAAGTACGAACGTATGGAGCATCCAGTGAGTATCGAACTCACTAACCAGTCGTAATTGTTCAAGCGAAACAAGCTTGTTAACCATTACACAACGTCGAGGTCCCCCTTTTCTAAGCGTAGCTTAGATGTGGCACAAGTACGAACGTATGGAGCATCCAGTGAGTATCGAACTCACTAACCAGTCGTAATTGTTCAAGCGAAACAATCTTGTTAACCATTACACCACGTCGAGGCCCCTCTTTTCTAAGCGTAGCTTAGATGTGGCACAAGTACGAACGTATGGAGCATCCAGTGAGTATCGAACTCACTAACCAGTCGTAATTGTTAAAGCGAAACAAGCTTGTTAACCATTACACCACGTCGAGGTCCCTCTTTTCTAAGCGTAGCTTAGATGTGGCACAAGTACGAACGTATGGAGCATCCAGTGAGTATCGAACTCACTAACCAGTCGTAATTGTTAAAGCGAAACAAGCTTGTTAACCATTACACCACGTCGAGGTCCCTCTTTTCTAAGCGTAGCTTAGATGTGGCACAAATACGAACGTATGGAGCATCCAGTGAGTATCGAACTCACTAACCAGTCGTAATTGTTCAAGCGAAACAAGCTTGTTAACCATTACACCACGTCGAGGTCCCTCTTTTCTAAGCGTTGCTTAGATGTGGCACAAGGTCGAAAGTGTGAAGGAAACAGATTTAATGCCACATTTTTATATTTTGTTGCATTAGAGAAATGTCAACGACTGGAATTTAAGCCATGTCTGAAACTGTCACGAGGTGGTCAACCACTGTGAGGGAAAAACCGAACTCGTAATGTTTTGTTGTTGTTGTTGCTCGAATGCTTGTTCTGTTATCACAGTCCAAATCTATTGGTTTACTTCTTTGTTTGTCCCTTTTTAGGTTTAGGTACTTTTTTGGATTAAACACCGTTTTGGCCCACTTCCTGTTAGACCTTAGTTATCACGGGAACCCACACAGTAAAAGCATGAGCCCAAACAAGTGGTATTTAGTTTTCTCATACTCTTAATCTTACGCACCCCCAACTTTACCATCGGCGGTATGTAACTTTTAAAACCTTTTCTCTCCACTTTCGTCTACTTTATTATCACATTACATTTGTTTAATTTAGCCATTTTTATACGTTTATTTTACGGTTTGCTTTGGTTTATTGTGTTTTATGACACATCAACATCTCAATGGGTTATTTAATGCCGACGAGATTTTTTAGGATAGGTTGGCATAAATAGAATATGTATTCTTTGGATATTTAATACCGACGAGATTTTTAGGATAGGTTGGTATGAATTGAATATGTATTCTTTGGATATTTAATGCCGACGTGATTTTTAGAATAGGTTGGTATGAATTGAATATGTATTCTTTGGCTATTTAATACCGACGAGATTTTTAGGATAGGTTCGTATGAATAGAATATGTATTCTTTGGTTTAGTTTGGATTGGTTTATTTTGTTTTACGGCATATCAACATTAATGGGTTATTTAATGCCGACAACATTTTTAGGATAGGTTCGAATGAACAGAATATGTATTCTTTCGTTTAGTTTGGTTTGGTTTATTTGGTTTTACGGCATATCAACCTCAATGGGTTATTTAATGCCGGATTTGTATGAAAGGTTCATATGAATAGAATATGTATTCTTTGTAAGAGATCAGCTTTCATTAACGTACTTTTGAAAAGAGGGTTTTTATCGTGAGTCAAATTTATTTTTTCCGAAATAGTATTGCTGGTAATATTTTTAGTATATAAATCTATTTTTATACCTTTCATAGTTTTTTTTTTTTACCCCGATTTTGGTGTATGGGGTCAGAGGCCTTGCTGACGTATGCAGTTTATTGTCATACCTTTGACGTTTATTTTATGTTTGTATCTTTGTATGAAGAATCCTTTTCCCTACGTGTTATCTGTTTACACATTGTTCCCAAATTTAATTTCATATAGCTATCTTCCATTGCGTGAACTCACTGCAACATTGAAACGTATTAGCGTAGCAAACTTTATACACATTCATGTAAAACAAAAGTACCCGCTTCCTTCGTTTACCCATTTAGACTGATGGTCTTACTTCTATGTTCAAGCCTCCAGCTGCTTTTGTCATATTTCATGTTAAACTTTTCTTTGTTATTCGGACTAAACTAGTCTGATATATGTATTTATTTCTTTTTCTAGTTTTACTCTTTTGGCTTTTAATAAATCTGTCGGTGAACAGAACTTCATCTTCAGTTTCTTGATTGTTTTAAGGCATTTTTCTGGTTGTCTTTAAGTACCCACGCGTATGGTACAGACGCGTACTCTGGGGCGGGGAGGAACGTTACAGTTGAAGTTATACTTTTCAAATACAGGCTGTCCATAAAGTTCGTGTGCACTTTAAAAAATTTATAACTTTATTTGTATTTGCGATAGAAATAATTTGTAAAAGGATTAGAAAGAAGTACATCTATATTTTTTAAGGTCTTATTGAAATTTTATTTAAGTTTTACCCATGTCCTCCATCATTAGCAATAAAAGGGTAATACGATTTTGCAGTTCACGGAAAACATTTGCCAACTGATTTACAGTAATATCAGAAATCACGTTAGTTATTTTAGCTATACTTAAAACTAAGTACATTAAACTTTATAACATTTTTTACAAATTATTTCTATCGCAAATACAAACAAAGTTATAAATTTTTTAAAGTGCACACGAACTTTCTGGACACCCTGTATGTATAAAATGGAAATTTTCTTAGTTACCCCGTGTATGTGGCATGTCTTCTTATTTTGTTTCTTACTAATGGAATATGAAGGAAATGAGGAAGATTCAGCCCTATATATGTGGTATGTCTTCTTTATGTGCCGTGTCCTTTCAGGACGTAAGCGATCATAGCTCTCCACAACTTCCAGTCTCTTTTAGCTCCTAATAAATTTTAACTTATAGTTACCTCTCGTAAACCCTGTTCCGCCACCCTGTTTACTCAAACTCGGATTATGCTTTGTTTTCCTCTGTCGTCACTTGCCCCCTATCTGTACCGTGAGTATCAGATTCTCCAAGCCATCCTTTTTCATTATATGCCGCCAAAACGTCAACTCTCTCTTCTTGATGTTAAGTATTAGTTTCCTTTTTGTTTTCATTTTCTCCAAAAATTTCATCGTTTCTCGCATGTTCAGTCCATTCTATCCTTAGCATCCTTTTGTAGAACCACATTTCTGTTGCTTCAATACACCTCTTCATCTTTGAGGAGATCGTCCATCACATACTGGCAAACAGGAGGATAAATATCACATAGCAGTTTAGTACTTGTTTTTAGCGAAATTGTCCTATGGCGGGTTTCAAATGCAATCCTAAGGACTGATGGAAGGAAGAAATGTTGCGCGTCAGAATAGTTGCTATAGAAATATCAGCAGAATAGCGAGAGATATGCCAGCAATGCTTCTGATCTGGTTCTTCTAAAGATAGAATAAAGAAGGAGGAATTACATCAGGGGGAATTTGTAGCCGTGTATTGAGGTAAGTTTTCGTGTCCTGAAGCAAACCTTTATGCCTACACGCATAAGAAATTTTATTTCTCGCAATAGTATGCGATAAATTCTTGAAAAGAAATGTATAGTTTATCACAATAAGAGCAACAAAGAAAGCTTCATGATTGTTAAAATAAAAGACACAAAATTGAATAATGGGCAAACATGGAACGTCGTGCCCGCAAAACAAAACAAAACAAAACAAAAAAACCCCCCAAAAAACGGTTTTTCAAAAGGACGGGTTTTCTGCTTACACCGCTAGTATTTTAACTGCGTTCACTCGTTCGGTAATGCTTATTTAAAAGTTTATAAAACACTTATCTAGCTTTTACAAAAGATTTATTATTTCTATTATTTACCATTTTATAAAAAAAGAAATGTAAAAAGAAATGTTTTATTCAAAAATATTTTAAATTTTCAAAATTATCAAAGTAAACCAGAAAAAAATATGTAAACCAAAGCAATATTTATTATTTTCCATTTTATAAATAACTATGAAAGCAATTTTTTATTCATAATTTTATATCAATGAATTATAGAACAAAGTTTGAATAAACATGGTTTTCTGGGAATAACGCGTTTTCTTACTTCCATACAATCACCGAAGTTAAGCAACGTCAAGCCTGGTTAGTACCTTGATGAGTGACCTCTTGGGAATACCAGGTGCTCTAAGCTTGAATGGTCTAATAGAATTGTTAATCGGAGAGCCGAGTTTCAATTCCATTTGGGTTCGTTTTTATCTATTCATCTACGCGCAAATCCCCTTGGCAAAGGTATGAATTCACATCTAACACCCAGTTATGGGTTAATTAGTAGGAATTGTATCACTAAATCATTATTATCTCCCCATCACACCAAATAACATTTTAAAACTATTTTCCGGCTTTAATTAACATAGACCGTAGAAAACGAATCGATCAATCAATCAATTTAGCAAAAAGATGAGGTTCCATGCAATCAGGATGAATATACGTAAATGTAGTTTCTGCAAGGTGAGAATTCTGTGCAAGGAGTACTCCAGTTCATATATTTTGTCATTTCATATATTTCAAGGGTTCCAGGAATTTGAACCACATATTTTTCTTGTTCCTTTTGATATTATTTTTAAAACCCCAGTAACAAGATTAATTTTGTCTTCAGATATCATCGCGAAGTTTTTGTATTTACATAGTTTCTTAAACGTTTTCAAAGATGTCTTTACATCGACTGAGGTTGCAACATCTCACTTCTTTATAAAATGTTAAATAACGTGTAAATAAACATTGCCGAGGGAGTTAACGTAGTTAAACGAATAGCGGTGTCAATGGTAAAAACTGTCCTTTTGAACAAACATTTTTCTTTTGTTTTTTTGTTTTTTTTGGCGAGTACGGAGCCTCATGTTTCCTGATTAGTGCTGTATGTATTTTTCATTTGTGTTTCTTTCATCTTAATTTCAGTTTCTTTTTATCGCCATACTCATTCTATGGCTATTAGTAAAGAAATTGGCTAGCAAATAAAATATAAACTTCCGATATAAACATTTTTGTGACGTCAACGAACACTCGTTTGACACTTTTGTGATATCAACGAATACTCGTTGTCATTTTCGTAATGTTCGTTGTAATAGAGACTTTGTAGTCGCCGATACAACTATAGTAACGCCGTTGAACAATACTGGTGTCAGACGCCTTCGAATAATCACTCGCACTAATAGTACTTGCTCGATAATACTCGCTCGAATAGTAACTACCGTATAGTGATCCGACTAGAGAAATAGTATAGTGAATAGAGTAGAGAATAGCGGTCCGTATAGTAATAGAGGATAGAGTAGAAATAGAGATCCGAATAGTACAGAGGATAGACTAGGGATAGCGATCCGAATAGTAATAGAGGTTAGAATAGAAATGCGGTCCTATAGACGTTACGCGAATTCCTATAGTATAGAGTTTAGGCTAGAATATAGCGATCAATGAGACGTCACGTGACATTCTACTTGTGCGTTTTCTCTATGGTCACGTGGTCTACTTAATTCAATAATGGGATCGCCTGTATTTGTTGACTGGCAAACTATGTTCAAACTCAATACTGTTATAACTAATACCAGTAGAATGCGGACTGAATGGTGACGATAAGTAACAATGCTAATAGTACTAAGTCCGATAGACTACGCTGTGGAGTATAGGGTCCCAATCTTACCGTAATAAGCGATGTTACTGTGCTTTCGGTAGAAAGTGTTTTTTTTTTCCATGGCAGAGTTGCTTGCTCGACGCCAAACTAGTTTTCAAAATGATTTGTTACAATTAGGTTTTGTACAACTTATGATGGCTCATGTTTCCACCCATTCTCTTTGCAATAGATGGTGAATGAGTGACGCATTGACCAATGTATTCAATAAACAGTCTTATCAAATCTTTGCAAGTACACTGCCGACGTTTGTCGACCATACACAAATATGATGTGGTCAATTGTCTCCGGATGTTCTTCACATAGGCGACTGGATGGACAGCTGTTAAATTTCAAGACATTAATTTGGTAGTTCCTGGTTGGAAGGTCCTGATCGTAAATAGCACGTATGAATCTTTCAGATTCTCATTTGAGACCAAATACTGTCCGCCACCGATTCATAAGTGTTTGATCTCCATCAGCATCGTTGGCTCTGATTGGGTATTTTTGCCTGTGGAATTTTTTTCCCCATTTTTTCCTAGTGTTTTTAAGACCAGTTTGCCTTGCGGCAATTTTATATTTGTGTTGCTTTTTCAGTTTTGTTTCATTGAGATGCATATATTATTACGATTATTATTATTGCTATTTCCTTTGATTTCTGTTGTATACACAATCCCTTCCGGGCCCCAACCAAAGAACCTAAAGTCAGAAATGGCGTCATGATATTTTCTACTGAGCATTTTTGAAAAAAAAGAAAAGGCAACCCAAGATCATGTTGTTCATCATGACGGTCGTCTTCGAGTATAGAATCCAGAGGTTAGCAGTGAATATTTCGAAGACAGTAGGGAAGCGTTGTTCAGGTTAGCAGTGGATATTTTGGTAAAAGTAGCAGAGCATCGTTCGTCCTTCTGTTTCTCTTCGCCTAACAAGCTGGAACTGGACATTCGGGTAGAGTAGACAAAATGGCCGCCTTTATACACGACGGATTGAATGTTCTACGTCTTCTGATTGGTTAACCTTCTATTGGTGGACTATAAAGTGAGTCAAGTCATTTGGGCTAACTCACTAGCATATAATGTATCCAAAAATTGTAACAGATCACACATATTTTACATAGATAATTCCCTTCGTAAGGTTTGAGTGGTATTTGTGAGAATAATCTTTTGTATTTCTTTAAGGCACTGACTACCAGGAATCCCTTCTGTGCATCTATCGAAACCTTTTCTAATCAAACTGAAATTATTGTGTCCTCATGTGTCACATTTTTATGTTTTTCATTTGAAAATACTGGTATTTTGAAGATCTTCAAACTATCGTTTCAATAAGAAAGCACATTCTGTTTTTGTGGTCTTCGATCACGATGTCTAGGCGATTAGCTTTGATTGTTCTGTGTATATTATAAAACCCTATAAGATTGTTACAGGTCCTATGTCTGTAACCAGGTCGGGGTGGTGTTCATAGCATTTTCTTGCAGTTTCCTTTTCGTAAAATTTGCAGATTTTCTAGTGTAAATATTGGCCCACTCTGTCATGTCGAGTTTTATATTCAGTGGGCGCTGACACCGTGCAATCTGATACAAGATGCTCAAGTGTTTCTGGATATTTATCACAGAATCTGCATTTCGAGTTAACAATATTCAGTAGGTTAGCTTGGTAATTTCTAGTTAGCAAGCATTGGTCCTGTGCCACATGAATAAATCATTCGGTTATAGCTTTTAACCCTACACTACGTAACAAGTAATGGGTATGGGGTTTGTCTATATCAGCTTGTTTGGCACCGACAGAGTACTGACCATGAAGTTTTTTTATGTTTCTATTGTTTCTGAATATGGTCGATTGCTTTGCTTTTGTCTTCTTCTTCTTCTTCTTCTTCTTCTTCTTCTTCTTCTTCTTCTTCTTCTTCTTCTCCTTCTTCTTCTTCTTCTTCTTCTTCTTCTTCTTCTTCTTCTCATTGTTGTTTTTGTTGTTAAATACTTTACCCTGTAATCTCTGTTTATTTACAGCCAGTTGCATGTTCCCCCAACGGTTGCAAAGGATCTGTTATCTATTCAAGATTGAAAAAACCAAGAGCTGAATCACGCCCGAAAGAAGAGGTTCTAATTCAAGCTAAAGCATTTATGGACGAATATTACACGTCTATCAAAAGGTGAGTGGCTTGCTTTACTCTATCTCTTTGTTAATATATCGGAAAATTGACGAAATTCGAACATATCGAATAGTTTTCGCAGCATTTTCACCTTGCACAAAATTTATACAATTTATATACAGTTATGACGCATAAAATTTTCTTGACAGAAATTGGGAGCGTCAGGGTTCACTGACCGCGGCTAATGAAAACAAAATGTCAAGTAGTTCAAGTGTCAGAAATTCTATACAACATCATCAATTTTTAGCGGAAAAATTATATCTGATTACGTAATCATAATCAACCAACCAGATTGCATTTTAAACAGATAGCAATCGGACCCACTTACACATCACTCCATCACAT
>CAHIKZ030002334.1:1862500-1872500 GCA_903632075.3 Acanthosepion pharaonis | reverse complement strand
ACTACTGACATTGACGCCGGAATCATAACATATGGTCTATCTATCTATCTATCTATCTATCTATCTATCTATCTATCTATCTATCTCGATTTGGTCTTAAACCAATGATTTCTATCTATCTATCTATCTATCTATCTATCTATCTATCTATCTATCTATCTATGCTGGTATATGATTCCTACTTCCATCTATCTATAAAAGTCTGAATCAATCTATCTATCTATCTATCTATCTATCTATCTATCTATCTATCTATCTATCTATCTATCTCGGTTTGGTCTTAAACCAATGATTCATATCTATCTATCTATCTATCTATCTATCTATCTATCTATCTATCTATCTATCTATCTCGGTTTGGTCTTAAACCAATGATTCATATCTATCTATCTATCTATCTATCTATCTATCTATCTATCTATGATTCTTCTATCTATCTATCTATCTATCTATCTATCTATCTATCTATCTAGAAACGGTATGCTGCATAAGATGTAGATTAGTGTGAAACCATTTGACTGCAGGCGGATTGAGAGATTATAGAAATCTTAGAAGCGCCATGCCAATGGAAGTATTTTGCATTGGATGCCATATGGACCGACGTTGGAAACAGTGACCTCAATAATGATCAATATATGTTGCGAAGGGAAACGTTGGAGAATGCGGGTTCTATGTCTTTTCACAGAATAATTAATCGAAGACGAATCTCTCGCAGATAAGACAAATAATTCCTGGTTTAAGGTCTGTATGAATAACAACGATTTCCAAACAAATTTTGAAGAAGACAGCCTAGCCAAAGGCAAGCAGGCTGGTTTTCATGATCTGAATCAGATTATGTTTCTTTTTTTACCTTTTTCAATTAAAATAAGTTCAATTCTGTGTTATGACAGATTAATACAACCTGTCATGATTAGCAATGGATATAGAAAATATTTGATGTAATAGCGTTCTTTTCTTTCTTTCTTTCTTTCACTGTCTGTTTCTTTCTATCTATCTATCTATCTATCTATCTATCTATCTATCTATCTATCTATCATTAAAATACAATAAATTACATATAATTTACCCAGAAGAAGATGCAATGAAAGTACCACAACCTACGAATCACCTGCGATTAATATACAACCTGGCTATTTACCTATTTTATATCACTTATCTTTACTAAATTAGCACTGAAACAATGTTGCTACTCTCTCAGTAAATAATACAAAAATTGTACTCTCAATTATAGTTCACACATTAGGAAGAGTGTTATCTGTTATATCCCGTACCTATGAACACTAATAGGTATATCTCAATCCTCATAAATGCGTTGGACACTATTGTAAGTTGGGGTAATATGCTGTCTAAGTAGTCCACCAGTAGCAGTGGTTTACCTACTTCACGCCGCTGGCGAGTATTGTATTTTGTTTATGTTATAAAAATTACCATTTCATTTCCAACTTCCGTTTTGGTTGTTCCTCATTCAGTAAACCTTTCTAGGTTACAACATTATCTATGTAAAATGTGTGTGATATAAGGTTTTTTTTTTAAAAAAAATTTTTTACAAAAATGATCAGTGGAAACTGTCTGATCTTAGGTCTCTGGTTGGGACCCGAAAGGTAATGCGTAAACAATAGAAATCGAAAGAAATAATAATAATAATAATAATAATAATAATAATAATAATAATAATATGAGAGTGACTAGTACACCAAACAACGAGATTCAGGGGTACATATATACAAAGCCAAATCTAAAAAGTATGGCACATGTGGGCATCAATAATTGGAGGTGTAATCTGAACCATCGGATGGATTGGATAATGTTCCGATAGACTCAGTGAAGGGATTCCTAGAAGCCCATGCCTTAAAGAAACACAAAATATTGTACTCACAAGTACAGCTCACACACGACGAAGAACTTTATTTATGTAAAAAGTTTGTCTTACGTGTTATTTTATTTTATTTTTTTTACAAAAATGCTTACTGGAAAAACTCATGAAGCCATTTCTGACCTTAGGTCTCTTTATGGAACTCGGAAAGAAATGAGCATACACCAGAAATCAAAGGAAATAAAATAATAATAATAATAATAATAATAATAATAATAATAATGCAAAAAATTCTAATGACAAGTACAGCTCACACATTACGAAACGTGTCATGAAGCCATTTCTGACATTAGGTTTCTGGTTGGGACCCGGAAGGAAATGTGTATACAACAACAATAATAATAATAATAATAATAATAATAATAATAATAATGTTTGTGTATTAAGTAGGATCATAAATACTTTCCGTTCTTTTTAGCAATTTTATTCTCCCCCCCCCACCAATTTTTTCCTTCTGAGCCATTATATATCCCACAACTCACCCATCCAAACTTACAGCATCTGGTATTCCCAAGCGGTCACCCATCTAGGTACAGACTATATTCAGCGTTGCTTCACTTTGGTGATCGTACGAGAACCAATGTTTCAACGTGATAGGGCCATAAGCACACAGCTACATTTTATTCAGTTATATAGTCAACATTTTCTTGTTGAAAATTATTTGGCTGATTTTTTAAATTAGCTTTTGAATAAAAATTGCGTAGGTTTTGATGTTATAACGTTTTCAATGAACTCTTGAACATGTTTTTGATTTGAGAAACTTTCCCTCGTCAAAGCATTTATCAAAAAAAGGAAAACCATCTGTTGGTCCAAGGTTTATGTGAATATTGTGAATGGTGGGTAGAACAGACCAACCGAGTTCGAAATCTTTTTCCCGTGTTATTCTTCCTGTATCTTGTACATTTGGCTCTGATGCATGTGCTTGGTATGCACTTATCAGATTGGTTGTCATGAGCGCTTCGTCACTTTGTTGAGCTGTTGCTGCTTCACTCAATAATAATAATAATAATAATACATCATGCGTATATCGTTTATAAGTTGATGTTGAATCGACGAGGAACATAAACCAAATAAGTAGCAGGTTATATTTACAAAAGTGACGTCTTCATGTCCGTTGTGAAAATTGCGATTCAAAGTAGATAACTCGTGACGTAAATGCTTCAAGAGTCTAAGGCTATTTAAAGAGATTTGGCCGTCAAATAAATCACGGCTGATACCTAACGCTAAAAGTTTTATAGTTTAAGCACTTGTCACATTGAAGCGATCCGAAGCACGATGGAACCATATAGTTTATTACAATCGCCGATTTAAGATAGCCAAAATTGTAAATCTTGCCCATGTCTTCAAAGTAATAAACCCATGTTTATTTTTATTCAGACACGTTCATTTATATATATATATATATATATATATATATATATATATATATATATATATATATATATAAACGATATATAAATTGTTATATATAAAGTAGAAAAAAGATTTTTCGTGTGACGCGTTTTTAGGACTTCATCGAACTAAAGAGATGTTTACGTAGATGTAATTACATATTTTCCATTGTGTCCGACATTTTTTACATCTCTAATATTGTTATTTTATTTTTTTTTTTTTTTTTATCTCATATCTCTCTCTCTCTCTCTCTCTCTCTCTCTCTCTCTCTATATATATATATATATATATATATATATATATATATATATATATATATGTGTGTGTGTGGGGGGGGTATTCCGTATATTTTGGCAGCATATTTCTATTTAAACATGTCTGATTAAACAAGTCAGCAACAAAGGTACTGTGGTTACATTTATTCATTTTTATTTTTTCCGAATATTTTCAATTTTATTTACAATATCATCATCACGATTTTGATGGCTAAGACAAATAGTTGTATTTGTCCGAAATAAGTTCTTGCTTTTGTGTTTAAACCGTTGACAGTCCAGGTCATGCCCAAAGACAGACACGCTGATTTAAAAAAATCATGTTTTAAGAGAAATTCTTTATGCTTGAGTTATTACGATTATGAATATCCTTGTGACCGTAACGTCAATTTAATAATTTAATGTAAGGGAGGTAACTTAATTATTAAAGAATTTTTTCATCTACTTTTTAAACTATTAGTTGTAACTTCGATATTTTTTTAAAACGATATACTATAAACATTTCAGAACATTTTTACTATATTCATAAATTTTTTTGTTGATTTTAATATTTTAATAAAGATAGCTTCAAGAATTTGTAGTTTCCGCTTATTACTTTCTTTGTGAAGTATAAAGTTAACATGCTTCTAAATTGTAAATGTGGACAAATATGTGTTGTAGATGTTAGGCTATGGATGATGAATCATTAAGTGTAGGGTGAGCCTTCTAGATAACGTGTTTGTCGTATAAAAAACATATATATCTTTTTTGTCGGAGATCCATTATTCCAAGGGTCATTTAAATTGATATATAATGTTGTTATTTTTTTTTTTGCAATATGTTAAGCAGTGAGGAGCAGTTATTTAAGATGGTTAAGTTAGTAGTAGTGAATTTTGTATAGTATATAAGTAATTTTATTTTTACTGGGATAGAGTGAAAAGTTTCTGAAAAACGAACGCAACGCCCTTGGCTAGAATTTGAAACCCGTCTCCTCCAGTACATTTCCAGCACCGATAATTGCTACACGCACATTCCTTGTCAAGCTGACGCTTAGCAAAGTCGAGACAATTTTTATCTGCCTGACGTGAAACATTGAAGACATCCTCGTCCGCCCTTCATTGAAATCAGCTTTATGCAATGTCCGTTGGAAGTATTTTGATGCCACTATCATTGAAACTGACTCGTATATACTTGGTCATGTTCTTCGGGTAGTTCTTGACATATATGATGATTTTTTTCTACCACACTGCGTTTCCGTTCTTTTTTAGATTTGCTTTGATGCTTCGGATCATTGTCCTGTTGGAAGATCCATCTCCGACCATAACATACCTTTCGGAATGAGAGCTAGACACTTTCGTCCAAAATTGTTTGGTATCTTCCAGAGTCTATTGTGCTGTCAATGTGTACTATTTTGTCCGTTCCTGCTGCAGTAAAGCACCCTTAAATCATAATGCTGCCGCCACCATGTTTAACTGTCGGTACCAAATTCTTCGATTGAAATGCCGTATTAGAAGCCCACAAGACGGTACTGCCTATCGTTCCCACCCCCAAAAAGCACTAATTTGGTCTCCTTCGACCATAAAACCTTTTACCAGAATGTTTCTAGCTTATTAATATCAGTTTTGCCATAGTTGAGCGAGCTTGTTTGTGCTTTTTCGTAAGGAATTCTGCTATGAAGACTGGCATCATCCAGATTTCCTCGCACTGTATATGTAACCAAACTGATTCCGAAATTGGTCAATGAGCTTTGAAAAACCACAGAGGTCAGAGTAGGAATCGTCTGGGCTTATCGAACTAGATCTCTATATGCTGTTACAGTTATTTTTCTCGGGCGGAAATTTCTTAATTGCAATGCCGTCATACCAAAGGGCTTCCATTTATAATTTACTAGCAGTAGCGCCCGGCGTTGCTCGGGGATGTAACAGTAAGATATAGATCAAGTATCGACCATCATAAAGACTGAAAAATAAAATTGACAAAGATTATTGTTAAAGGTTGATGGACACGCATGTCTTAATTATTTTTTTTTTTTTTACGAATTGGTCAAACCCAAACTCAAACAAAAACATTGTTTTTAATCGTTATGAATCTATCGATTGAATAGAATTTTATTATAAACAATTGTCTTGTAAATGGAATTTTTTAAAGTATTCTGAATGTAAAATAAAGAAAAAAAATGCAAGACAATAAGAAACACTTCCTGCCAAAAAAAAGTTTTTTTGAAATCGGTTAAAAATGTAGGAAATCCAATCCCATATATAAATGAACACACACACACACACACACACACACACACACACACACACACACACACACACACACACACAACCTGGGTTTTATAATAAGTATAACTCAATATGAGTTGTCCCCCTTTCATTCTCGCGATGCCTCTTAATCGTGTTTTCAAATTAATTAAAAAACAATTGTGTTTTTCCAATTTTTGGCACTGTCAGAACCACCGCAAGGTAATTTTACGTAGTCCTGTGAAGTTTTGTTGAAATTGGTTGAAAAATGTAGGAAATCCGATCCAATATATAAACGAACAGACGCACACACACACAACCTGGGTTTTATAATAAGTATGATGGAGACGTACACTCTAAGCTGGTTTGATAGCTTTTTATAGCTTTTTGTAGCTTTCTCCATCATTATGGACTTTAATTGCGCGATTTTTAAAGCTTCAGGAAGTTCTTTCGATTTGGGGCATTTTTTTTTTAAATTTAGTCTCCAACTGCAACTTTTGCATATAAAAAGAATTATATTGCTTGGGTGCGGTATACACAGCTTACCAAAAAATGAGCATGTGTCATTTTGATTTTTGCACGCTTACAAAAAATTATTAGCACAGGCAACCATGTAAAACAAAGTATAAATGTAAGGGTTCATTTACTTTTGGACATCTAAATTTTTAATTAATATTTTTTATTTCAGCTTGATAGACATTTTTGAAAGTGGTCGTAATTCGTTTAATAATGGCTTGTTCTTAATGGTTATATTGTTTAATAAAGATTTGTTGTTTGTTGAGAAAAAAAGAGACAATTTAATTTTTATAATATTATCCTTGGGGTTCACTTATTTTTGCGCAGCATTATATATATATATATATATATATATATATATATATATATATATATATATATGCGAGAAAAATATATATATATATATATATATATATATACATATATATATATATATAAAAAATTATATATATATATATATATATATATATATGAGAAAATGATATAGAAATGTTTTATACCATAACAATTGACTGTAATTTCGTTCTAAAATACTACTTTAATTAAAAGAGAAAGCAATTTACTGAAACAGAAATGTATAGAATGTGCTTTAATTGCTAGCTCTTCCACAGTAAATTTGCGTCTAAGTTCTTGCAACATTTCACTTATCTCGCCAAGTCTTTTATTATCATAATGTAGGATATTTAAGAACAAAAATTATAAAATAATATCAATAATAAGAAAAATATGAAAAAGAAATTCAGAAAATTAAAATTTCAGCCACCCTTCATCATGCACATGTGTATTTATATCAATGTAAACATCAGTTTAGGGCAATGAAGTCGTGAAGGCCGAAAAGCATCACACGAAAGATTTTTCGGCTTTGCTAATAATTTTTCTTATATATATATATATATATATATATATATATATATATATCAGTGGTTGCTATGTATATAAATCATCCTCTGAATCGTAGACTTGAAAGTTAAAGGAGAATGGGTATGTGTGATTAGATCAAAGAACATAGCAACGATGAACCAAGAGAAATATATATATATATATATATATATATATATATATATATATATATATATGTTTTTATTAAGAATGCACCGATATGACTGCATGACGAATTAGACAAAAATATCATAAACCCGGTAATCATGGCAAAGGTACTGAAAAGTTATTGCCCGAGAACTTTATTCTACACGTTGTATAGTATATATCAGAATGTTTTTCTAAGTCTGCCATGTTTGCATTATCTATCTATCTATCTATCTATCTATCTATCTATCTATCTATAGCAGCACGTTTTTCTTTCTTTCTTTATATCTTTCTTTCTTTCTTTCTTTCTTTCTTTCTTTCTTTCACTCGCAGTCTTTTCATTACTATCTATCGATCGATCTCTGCTTGTCTTTCTTTCTTCCTTCCTATTTTTTTTCTTTCTTTCTCCTGCAGTCGGTTCATTACTATCTATCTATCTATCTATCTATCTATCTATCTATCTATCTATCTATCTATCTGTTTAATCAAATCTATCCCAAACTGTTCATATCTATCTATCTATCTATCTATCTATCTATCTATCTATCTATCTATCTATCTCAGCTTATCTTTCTTCTTCCTTTCTTTCGCAGTCTGTTCATTACCATCTTTCAAAATATCGAAATGGTACATTGAACATTGTGCATTTGTCATATTTTTTAAAAAATCGATCATTAATTTGCTTTTTGCTAGAATTTGAGTAAACCTAAATAAACCAACACCCCCTCACACATATACCCACAACACACACACACACACACACACACATATATATATATATATATATATATATATATATATATATATATATATATATATATATATATTATTTTTATCTAAGTAAAGATATACATTATATTTATATCTGATGGTATAAATAGCATTTTTTTTTTTTCTTTTTATATTTTCAGATTAAATACCCCGTCATATCACAAACGCTGGCAGGAAGTGATGCAGTCAATCGAGAAAACTGGTTTGTACGAACTGAATAAAAGCGAACTTACTTTTGGTGCCAAAACAGCCTGGAGGAATGCTCCGCGGTGCATCGGGAGAATACAGTGGTCAAAATTACAGGTTCGCTTCTAGAATTCTTTTTCCGTTGAGATTAAAAGATTGGAAGACATTTGCAGTCTTTGAGAGAATAATATCCCACTTATCAAAATGTCTAGAAATATCTCCCGGTATTCATATGCGAAACTAAGACATATTGTAATCTAATTGTTACCCAGACGACAAAGATTACTAGAACTTCTAGTTCGTCTCACTCAGTAAGGGCGCAGGACAACTCAACACCTCCAACTCTACACCATCGATTGAGCGCCGGGACAACTCATGACTGACACAATTTAGCACCAGAAAAAACAACTTTTTTAAATAACTTAATAAAATTAATTTATTAAGGATTAAAACCTTAATTAGTGTATATTTTTCTTGAAATAAGGCATTTGAAAAGGCATGATGTAAAATATGAAACAGTTACATTTAGCTATTTCAAAGCAAAATAGTGAGACATCGCTGTCGATGTCGTACTGCGCTTAAATTCATAAAGTCTAGAGACCATAGCGGAAAAAAGTGTGGCACAAGGCCAAAATGCAGGGATAGAGGAAGGCTGGTCTTCAATCTGTCATATCTGAAACTAGCAACGATGACTGATCCAAACATACCACAGTATTTTTTACACAAAACAGTACATTCTTACCATTCTTACGACAGTCACCCTAATACCTCAAAGTCTCTATGTAGTCCTAACTAGTTCCCATATGTACAATTTGTCTGTGTGGGCGGGGAATAAAATAACATTTTAAAATGGAACCCCAATGAATATTTACAATGAATACAATTTATAAATCATACAAGAAAAGTTAATCAGACTGGGAAGGAAGAAACCAGAGCAGAATTCCTCAAACCAGAAGTGCAATAGAAGAAACTGTTAGCATAGAACTTACTGTTAAATCTAACCATTTCTACTGTAGGATGATGAGAACTTGCCGCTAATCAAGTACTGTGCTTAAATTCATAAAGTTTAAGTACCATAGAAGGAAGTAATATTTATTTTGAAAATACAAAAATGAGGTACAAGGCCAAAAGGGAAGGCTGGTTATCAGTCTGTCTTATCTTAAACTTAGTTAGCCACAAATACTGACCCAAAAATTCCACAGTATTCCTTACACCAAAACAACACATTCTTACTACAGCCACCATAGTACCTCAGAGACTCTATGAAGTCCTAACTTGTTCCTATATTTGTTTGTGGAGGGAAGAGAATAAAAATCTAAAAATAACAACATTTAAAAATGAAACTCCAATGAATATATACCATAAAGGAAAGTAATATTTATTTAGAGTATTACAGGTATGTGACACAGGGCCAAATGAGTGTAGAGGGGAAGGTTGGTCTTCAAATTGTTTTATCTTAATTTAGCTAATTACGATTACTGACATAAAAATACCACGGTATTCCTTACACCAAAACAACACATTCTTACTTACCATTCTTACTACAGCCACCATGATACCTCAAAGTTTATATGTAGTCTTAACTAGTTCCCATATGTTCACCTAAGAGCGAGGAGTGTTTGATTGATTTGAACCTTTTAAAACCCTTTATTATACATTCAACACCATCCCTTGATAAGACACCAGAAGTGTTGAAACAAAATGGCTTTTTTGTAGTGATTTCATAACATATTTATGCTATA